>CAKAOI010045813.1:0-28679 GCA_916701655.1 Sebastiscus albofasciatus | reverse complement strand
CCTCCCTTCTTTATGTCTGCACCCTACTCCCCAGGGGACCATGAATAATGAAAGACAGAAGAAGGGACAAACTGAGTGGGGAATTCAGCCAAAAGGACAAACACAAAAGGTGGAGGAAACAGACCCTGTACTGTCAGAGGCCACTGCAAAGACTGGAGACAGACTGCAGAGCTGCAGACAGACAGGAGTAGGGCTTAAAAACAACATGACATGAACTGACACTGATTGTCAGGTTATGTTTAGATATATTGAACGTTTTATAAATGAGCTAAACTCACTAAAAAATATAGCAAATGAGACGTCAAATATTTGCAGTAAAACGCAACTAGTCATTCAAAGAGGGGGGGCGTTGATGTTGACTACTAGTTACCAGTTTAGGCCAGCAAGTATCTACAGTAAGGTTTGATATAACTTGGCTAACCGGTTATAATATGTGTAACTTTAGTAACTAACGGGTAATTGGTAGCTAAATCGTAACTGGTAGCTAACTGGTAACTGGTAGCTAACTGGTAACTAACTGGTAACTGGTAACTAACTGGTAATAACTGGTAACTGGTAATAACTGGTAATAACTGGTAACTGGTAATAACTGGTAACTGGTGGTAACTGGTGGTAACTGGTAATAACTGGTAACTAACTGGTAACTGTTAACTAGCTGGTAACTAACGGGTAATAATTGGTAACTAACTGGTAATAACTGGTAACTGGTAGCTAACTGGTAACTAACTGGTAACTAACTGGTAACTGGTGGTAACTGGTAACTAACTGGTAACTAACTGGTAATTAACGGGTAACGGATAACTGGTAAGTAACTGGTAACTGGTAACTAAGTGGTAACTGGTAATAACTGGTAACTAAGTGGTAACTTGTAACTAAGTGGTAACTGGTAATAACTGGTAACTGGTAACTGGTAATAACTGGTAACTGGTTACTAAGTGGTAACTGGTAACTAACTGGTTAGTAGTTAACTAACAGGTTTGATAGAAAGCTTGCATGTAACGTTAACAGTAAATAGTTGTGGTATTAACGTTAGCTTGGTCGCTATCGTTACGGTTGAAGCGCTGTGCGGATGTAACGTTACTCTTCTGACAGGCTCGTAACGTCAGTGATTCATCAGACTGCAACAAACGGCCGAGTAGCTGGAGCTAATGCTAACGACTGTCCGTTAATAACTGCCTCTAGCTGAACAGCGAGCTAACGCTACGGAGGCACTAGCTAACTAACGTGAGCTAACGTTAGCAGAGTGATAGCAGACACATCTGGCCAGCGGAGAAAACCTCTCACATATACAGCTTACACAATATATGCTGCCTCTCAAACCCTTAGCTAGACCTTTTACAGCTTCTGCGACACAAAGCAGTGGACCGGTACTCACGGCTGAACAGGGAGGCTGGATGACAGGAGACCGAGCATCAGACTGCTTCTCTGGGGATGTTGTTGTAGTGACTGTAGGTGTTACCGACAGACATCCAGGGGGTCGTTGCTATCGCTGCTGTCATCAGGCCTGTACTGAGAGCTGCTGGTGGGCGGAGGGTGAGCTGTCGCCATCTGTTGTTTATACACCATCACTACACGTCAGGAACATTTACTGCAAACCATTTAAAGGTCCCATATCATGCTCATTTTCAGGTTCATACTTGTACTTTATGTTTCTACTAGAACATGTTCACATGCTGTAATGTTAAAAAAAAACTTATTTTCCTCATACTGTCAGCCTGAATATACCTGTATTCACCCTCTGTCTGAAACGCTCCGTTTTAGCTCCGTTTCGATACCTTCACAGTATTTATATAGGCTTTTATTATATATTTTATAATATATGCTTTATAATAAAAAAACATGAAAATCTCACTTTTTTTATAATATGGGACCTTTAAAACATATTTGACCGTGATTAATGACTCAAAACTCAAAAATTCTAAATTGACTAAAACTATTAAATTGTTTTTATTCATCTTTTCCTTTCCTTACATTTTATTTGTTGTATAATTTTATAATTCACTAACTAGAGAGCACGAATTAATAAAGATTGTCTCCTAGAGGTTTAGGGGGGGCTCTGTAAACTTTTGAAATAAAGTATTAAAGGGGACATATTATGCTCATTTTCAGGTTCATACTTTATTTTGTGTTTCTACTAGAACATGTTTACATGCTTTAATGTTAAATAATAATAATAAAAAACCTTTATTTTCCTCATACTGTCAGCCTGAATATGCCTGTATTTACCCTCTGTCTGAAACGCTCCGTTTTTAGCACATTTTGATGGAATTGCAACAGAATTGCTTGGGTCCATGTGTACTTCCTGTCAGCTGATATCATTCACATACACTGCAACCAGGAATAAACTGGGACACATTTAGAATGTTTACGTTTAAAATTGTGTCAAGTGTCTAAATATTGTAATTTTGTGACATTACGAATGGGCAGAAATCCTGACAGCTTGTTTCAAATGCAGAGTTTCTGAATACGGGCTGTGTGTATTTCCCTCTGGATTGAGCGTTGCGATACTTTCACAGTATTTATGTAGGACTTAAGCCTTCTTTATAATAAAAAAAAACATGAAAATCTCACTTTTTTTTTAATAATATGGGACCTTTAAAGCTTCAGTAAGCAGAATATTTTTGGCATCATTGGGCAAAAAATCCTTAATAATCTTTCAGCATATTGTGATTCAAGTGCTCTGAGAGAAAACTAGACTTTGCACCTCCTCACGGCTCTGTTTTCAGGCTTTACAAAATCTAGGGAGACTTTGGCCAATCACAGGTCATTTCAGAGAGAGAGAGAGCGTTCCTATTGGCTGTGCTCCGGCTGGTGGGCAGTGCTTGGTATTTCTTCAACTGATCTCAACATGGCTCACAAACTTTCTCATTTTACAGCTAAACAGTACACTACAAGATGTTTCTGAAAACATTTGAGGCGAGAAATAGGCATTACAGTAACAGAATATTGATTCATATTTGATCAGTGCTGCCTAGTTTGACCATTTGATCAGCGTTTGCGAGTGATTGACAGCTGCTCAGAGACGGCAAGGCTCCAGCTCTTGCAGATGCACGTCTCATGCATTACTGTCAGGATATAGTGACCATTTTATAAAAATAACTTTCAATCTTATTTGCTCCATTTCTACCCACTGCAGCTTTAATCCAGTGTTCTCTAAAATGACCTATTTTCACTTTATGGTGTTGGTAAAGCCAACTGTTTACAATGCTTTGGGGACAGTTGGATGAATTGAGATATGAAAAGCTTCACAAAATACTATGTGGAGAGTGGACTCCTCCAAGCAACCTTTCTCCAAAACCCTGTATTAATTGAAAAAAGGCAGACAATCAGATCTACCACATGGTCTTTACAGTAAAATAATTTATTCGAGAACCTATATTTTTGTTCAGATGTATTATTGCTTTGCACGTATGACAAGACAGATAAATCAAGCTTTCATGACCTATATAAGAGCACACCGTTCCAAAGATATAAATATTTCAAAAGCATATGACCAACCTAATAAATCACCATGTTTTCACTGTATGCAACCAGGGAAGAAAAGTAGGCCATTACACCCAGACTCATCAAAATTAAGAGCATCGATGGTGCAAGCACTTACTAAAACTGAAATCAATTTCTCCGCACACTACATATCAAAATTCTGATTTAATGATTTCTTTAAAAATCATATTATATTACACACACACAGCTTACACAATCCATAAGACATACAAGACATTTAAAGCTTATGCACGCACAATCGATGTACAAAAATATACAAAGACTTACAGTGAAAAAAATCCTTCTTCCTGCACTGCTACGCTCAGTTTGGAAAATTATGCAATACAAGATACATGGACGATTGTGTTGTGACACTGCGGTCACAGTATACTGCATCAGCAAAATTGCAGTTGTATCAATAATTTGAGTATATGCACATTTCTGAATTATAATATATTTTGCATGACCTAGTGCATCTATGAGGCATTTTTATTCAGTCCCTTTGGACATGCTGCTGTTGTCTTCATGCAGGGATTTTTTCTTTTACAGAATGAAACTAAATCATAAGACCTTTATTCTACAACACATTTTTGAATTTTCTTTACTGCAAAAACCCAACTTTTCTCCTCAAAAAGAACCATTTCTACTTCTGAGATTTTGTCTTAAATATCAACTCATGGAAATCCCAGTTCAGGACAACGTAGAGGCTCATTTGAAGTCATTCCTCTTTTGACCTAAAGTACAGTAAGTCACAAACATTTCAGTCACTCAAGTTATTCTGCTGCATCCATTTCATTAACATTTAACTTATTATTACTATTGTGTGCGTTTCTGTATGTACGTATGCATCTTCGTACGTATGTGTCCCACCGTTTTACTACATCAAACATTATATTATTCTTATTACATTATTATACATGTGTTTTTGTTTACTTTTGCATTTCATTTCTATAAAACTATACACATGACCTGTATGTCTATAATTTAGCCCCAACCCTGCCTCTGTGTGTTCTCCAGAATCTCTTCATAAAGCCAGCTCTGTTTGAACTCCTGACTCTTGTCCATCAGCTGGAACAGTCGAAGATACTCCTCTGGAAATACATGGCCTGTTAGTATGTCATCCGGGATGCCCAACTCCGATAACAGCTTACTCCCACTGTCTGGAGACCACAGACTAGAAAGAAAAACAACGGAGAGGGAGAATAAGCAAGAGGAGAATAAGGTCAGAAGATCTGGACTGGAACAGCCTGTAATACTACTACAGTATGGATGTACTTAGTGGAAGACTTGCAGACATAGTGTAATGTGTTGACTACAGGCCTGACTCAATAGCTGTGTGTGTGTGTTGCTTACTTGAGCCTGTCAATGAGCTTGACCTTCTTCTTTGCCAGACACTGTTTGATCATCATCAGCAGCGTTGAAGCATTAGAAGGCGTGAGGCCTGCGGAGAACAGATCAGCCCGCGGACGCAGACGCACCAGGCACAGGTTGTCGTTGGGAAGCTGAGGGGAGACGGAGGCAGAGGACGAGAGGAGACATTTTATTAATTAGACAAATTCATCAATCAACTTTACATTGCTGTTATCGAGTGTGCTCTCTTCC
The DNA here is from genome assembly GCA_916701655.1 of Sebastiscus albofasciatus. Lineage (NCBI taxonomy): Eukaryota > Metazoa > Chordata > Actinopteri > Perciformes > Sebastidae > Sebastiscus > Sebastiscus albofasciatus. Next base: position 23,594 of record CAKAOI010045813.1, on the reverse strand, counting down.
TTACCCTGCTCTTAGGGATGGGTGCTCTCGATTTTGAAGACTTCACAAATGACTCCCAGGGCTCCTGCACAGACAGAGATGAGGAGGTTGACAACTAGAAGAGTCTTTCAATCAGATTTACCCTCTTTATGTTGAAAATGTGTGCAAATACGGAAGCTTTAATAGCACGATCCCGGCATTAGCTTCAAGGAAATATAAAAAAAAGAGAAACTCTGGCTGTGTCCGAAATCATTCACTACTCACTATATAGTGAACTACAGTATATAGTCACTATATAGTGGACTATACAGTCAGATCACCATTTTGTAGTGCTTTCCGAATGTATATTGAGAATTATTATACCCTATATAATGGACTCAAAGTATCCCACAATGCATCAAGAAAGGTAGTGGACAACGATAGTCACTAACCGAGCATTATATACCATCATGCTTTGCACTGAAGGAAAAATGGCAGGCGCGATTAAGACAAATCCATGAGTTGTGGCGCGAAAATAATATGATTAATGTGAGAAGAGCAGCGCATTACAAAGCAAACAGCCACAAAGTACTTTGTATTTATTAATTTGGGAAAATACGCTTATTGCCCCCACTTTGACAATGGCCGTTCTTACCTTTCACAATAAACACATATGCGATGTTGATCTGGCATGTTTTAATTGTACGACAGTAATGACGTAATTAACAGCGCAGAGAAAATTACCTGAGTAGTGTCTGAAAGTGTTTTTTAATTTTGCCAATGTTCTCATTATATCATCCTCTACATAGAACTCCCTGGATAGTGAGTAGGGACTGGGAGTAGTGAATGAGTGAATGATTTCAGACACAGTCTCTAACATGCTTTTAACTTAACTTAAAAATACTTTTTTGTTTTTTTTCTGTAAACAACTGCAACAATGTCAGCCTTACTGGTTTTTTACACATCTGCATAATCACCAGGGCTGTCAATCGATTCAAATATTTAATCAGGATTAATCACGATTGTCAATAGTAATCGCGATTAATTGCAAATTAATCACACATTTTTCATCTGTTCAAAATGTACCTTAAAGGGAGATTTGTCAAGTATTTAATACCCGTATCAACATGGGAGTGGGCAAATATGCTTGCTGTATGCAAATGTATGTACTGTATATATTAATTATTGGAAATCAATGAACAACACAGAACAATGAATGCATTTAGCATAAAAGATATGCTCAAATCATGCAAATAATGTCTGTAAAGGGGAGACTCGTGGGTACCCATAGAACCCATTTTCATTCACATATCTTGAGGTCAGTGGTCAAGAGACTCCTTTGAAAATTGCCATGACAGTTTTTCCTCATCAAAATTTAGCGCACGTTTGGCGCATTATTTAGCCTCATTCACGTCAATCTAGCATGACGTGGTTGGTATCAATGGATTCCTTTTGTTTTTCTAGTTTCATATGATGCCAGTGTCTCCAACTTTTGACAGCCCTAGTTTAAATGTCAACCTTACTGGTTTTAATATATTTGCATAATCAACAAAATGTTCTTTGTCACCCCCCCTCATACTGTACCTTGTGCAGTAGTTCGATATCACAGGCCATCTGCCAGAGGACACTGAATGCTATGTAGTTCATCATGTCACCTGGAGGTGACACCATTTTCTGATGGAGAAATAATCAAATCATTTAAGTAACCAGACTTCAGTCTCTCCCAGCTTTCAACTAGTGACTGTGTTGTCAGCATGGATATCATCAGCAATTATCAGGGCAGATCCCCAAAGCTGATGTTTATACTGAAAGGTGCAGCAGTAACTAAGTATATATTGGAGCTGGTGTAAAGCTGTCTCAAATGAAAACAAGGGGTGTGAGCATGGGTGTAACCTGCTCCATCCTCATTAAAACAAACACATACCAGGTTATATGCTGTGATCAAACTGGTTCTCAATTCTACAAATGTAGAGAGGTTAAAATGCTGTTGCTCTTTTACCAGGTATTCCTTCTCGCTTATGAAGAGGTTGAGCTCGATTCTTCCGTATCTGTAGACGGACAGCCGTTCAAACAAAGCGTAAACCGTCCTCAGCAGCATGCCACGCTCATTTCGCAGGGGCAGGATACCCACCACTTTCACTGGGACGTCTAGAGACACACACACACACACATGAACACATTACCAAAACACACTTTAGGGGGGATGGCACACACGATATAGTGTTCATTCAGTTTAAGTGTGTTATTGTGTAAAAGCTACATACAAAGTTATTACACTGACGCAATGTGATTTTTCATTCTAATAACATTTAACTTAAAATGTTTGAAACCTGTGAGAAGTTGAAAAAAATCAAATGTTTTAGGTATGTTCAAGGTTAGGACTCATGGCAAGCGGAAGAATAATACTGTATGAACGAGGTGGGATTTGTTTGCAGCCAGAGAGGCTCAACTAAAGGAGCAAAAAACCCTGTGTGTTTATGTATGTGTGAGAGATTGAATTTGCAGCATAGCTCACCATCAGTCCAGTTAGCCTCCGATATTCCCAGGTCAGTGAATAGTTTGTCAGTGAACATGGCAGGGGGTCTTATGTTTCCAGTGCCAATGGGGTCCAGTTTAAAGTAGTCACAGTGAACCACTTCCAGCTGACCATCAAGACGACCTTCCAACTCCTACAACATGAAAACATTGTTTATTGGCTACATAATGGAAAATGTATCAATTGTAAAAATTACATCTAAACTCAATAATAGCGTTAAGGATACAAAATGTCATTTGACGTGTAGAGATTATTGTGTTACCTGCAGATCATGTAGGAAGAACTTATCCCCTTCAAGAGCCACAACCCTCTGAGCTCCAGCATTTAGCAGAGTCTTTGTCAACACCCCAGGACCTAAGAGAGACAGACACAAGCACAGCCCATCAATTCATTGTTGTTTCATGGACAAGACTAATATACTGTGCACAAACTTTAATTAGAGATGTTCCGATACCATTTTGTCCTTCCCGATACTGATTCCGATATGTGAACTTGCAGTATCTGCCGATACCGATCCGATACCAGTATATACTGTACATAACGCTGTTTTACTTGTTGGATTTTCCACTGTGAAATATTGCCAAATGACTGTCATTTTCCATACTCTGAATACGGTTACCGTTACACTCTCCACTAGCACTGCACTGTTGTTGTTTCCTATCGTCACGTAACAAACTACCTGCAATCAGTTCTTCTTTGCTGCTCTAAAGCAGTAGTGGTCAGTGGCAGCCATGATACATCCAGGACGAAGGCACAGTGAAGGCTACTGTTTTGGAGCGACGAAGAAGAACTGATTTCCAGTTAAATAAGTTGATTTTTTTTTGGGATAATAAATGATGGTATCGGACCGGTGCATAGACTGGCGTACTCGCCGATACCTGATACCGAATTTTGGGCAGTATCTGACTCATTTCCAATACTGGTATTGGAACAACTCTAACTTTAATACACATATTTTTCTTTATTTTAACCAAGTCAAAAATAAATTGTTTAGTTTGTCAATGTTTGTGCCAAATTAGATTGAAGTTACACACCAAAGGAACTCGTAAAAGTTTCGCACTGACTTTGACTGGAATTATACAAAATACATACCCGGATTACATTCGAAGATAACAGTTTTAGCATCCTCAGGTCCTACATGCTGTGCTACCAGTTCAGCCAGATCTGGGTCCACTATGAAGTGTCGGATCTTTTTACAGGCCCGAGCAAGGCGTACGTTCTCCTCTACCTCCCCAAGGTCCAGGAAATCATACCGGCAAAGAGGACGACATTGGCCCTGGAGAAAGACAGAAATGCACATAGAGAATGAAAACAATTGTTATCATATGTGAAAAAGCTCATAGTATATTGGGAACTACTGTCAATGTTTTTCGCTATTATTTCTTTAGTTTACTGCACAAATTCAAAATTTCTATCAATACTCTCATTTTCTCCTCAAACAGAGTGGTTCAAGTAGCCAGGAAAACCTCAAGAATTACACAGTGTATTATGATAAAACCATAGAAATTGAAACGTTATCGTCCCTGAGGCAAAATTTGAGCATTGCAGCTGCAGACAGTAACAGAATACAGCAAACTAGAAAACAAGAGTGTCAACTTCTGGGTTAACCACAGTTGTTTGGGGTAAAACCTTTGGGCTGGGTGCAGGGTCAGAGCACATCTACAGTATGTGTTGCGCACCTCAACAATCCAGGAAAATCAGCTGCATAATGCAAAAGCAGAGTCAACCACACAACTGCAACCAACACAAATGACTTGAAAATGGTGGATTAGCTGGACCATATGTGAAAATACATCATGCACATACCACAAAAACATTTGCCGTAGTTACAAAATTCCTTAAAAGTGGAAATTTCCCCATAATTTCACATTAATGGGTACAGATTGGGGATGGGACGATATAAGACTTTATCACGGATCATGATTAAAAACACTCAAAATACTGTAAGTTGATTATGTTGAATCTACATTATCAGAATAATCGTTAATATCCTCAAGAGTGACTTCAAAAGGCTGTCTAGCTCACCATCATGGTAGACAAGTGAAAAATAGACCCTAATTTAAAAAAAAAAAAGAAGACAGAACAGCCCAATACAATGTTTAGTCTTTATTTATGCAGGGGACTTTATGATTTATGACTGTCTTATTTAAGATTATTTGATTGATTATTTTCCACTATGTGTGTCCCATCTGTGATGCAGTAAAAATATTTGTTCCTTAACTTAATGTAAGGTAAAGCAGACAGGTTGTGTATCTCATTAGAACTTGCCATACACTAGGCTGCAGTGGAAGACTAGTGTCTAAAATTAAGATAAGCCAAAAAGACAACTGCCCACCTGTACAGTCACAGCAGACAGGTTCCTGTGTGTGAGCGCTAAGGAGGGCGATGTCCTCTCTGCACGAGGCTGCTGGGAGCTTGTAGGCCGACCAGGACCCGAAGAGAGAGAGTCTAGGCTGTAAGCCCTTCTATGAAGCAAAGGAGCCCCAGGGACACAGAGGCCAGAATAACCCACAGGGGCCAACAACGCCTTGTGCAAACAGGATCTTCTTCTGATGGTCTGGCAGCAAGCAGAGCGCGTCATCAGCTCCACCACTTTACAAATCTGGGTGGTCATGGTGGACCAATGGATCTATAACAACAGAGGAGGAAGGGGGGAGGGAGACTGGGGGACCTCCTCAAGAGGTCATTGTCTAGAGGGAATGGGGAAGAAAAGGGACAAGGGGTGTTAAAATGAATAACAGACATTAGTGAGACTCTAATTTAGATTTAAACATGTACTATCATTAAATGGTTATCTCAATAAAGTCTAGTAATTATCTCTTTAAAACTGATCTGGTAGCTATAACCTGGTGTTTAACTAACGCATCAAAAGGGTAGACACAGTGGATACACTTGTAAATGACAGGCTTTAAATGTTCTATGTGATTAATTTAATATCGAAATACAAAAACACATGTGTGCCAAAGTGAGTACAACATGTTATACTAGCACGTGGGGAGGTAAACTACTTCTCCCTAACATGTGATGCCTTCATGGAGAGGTATTCACTGTCCTTCACCCTGTAGATTCACACACTTTGGTCATTAGATCACCACAAAGAGGTACAAGATAACCTCACACACAATCTGTTACAGGAGGATGTTGAACAATTTGATGATAGAAACAGAATCAGAGTTGTTAGCCGATCAGCTAGCCGTACGCTAACGTCACTTACAACTAAAACGCTTTTAATGTGGTTTCATCTGGAGGAACACAAACATACCTTAGTGAAGATTATCCCGAATATATCCAAACAAACGACATTGGTTGTTTAAGAGTGTCTCTTCTCTCTCTGTTGGCTGGTTAAACTCTGTGACATTGAGCCTCGTTGTTGTCGACCCCAGCACTTGTTTTGTGTAACTCACGTCGTGCTGCAGGCGCATCGGATTGACGTCATTGACAAGCGACTACTGCGAGGACCAATCAAAAACTAGAGGAAGTTGTCATCACGCTAACACCATGGCTAACATGTAAATGAATGTATGCAATATCTTTACAGTTTTTAAGTGAAATTATTGTCATTCTTTCGCGTGGTTTTTTTTTATTATTATTATTATTTATTTACTCTGCAGGGAGCAACGACATGACAGTATCTGAATTTCAATCCAAGCATTTTTATGTAAAGGCTAAATAGGGAACAGCAAATTTTGGGGCTTTTTCTTTCTGCACGTACAATCGCAGTTGTGATTTCTTGAGTGCTTGTGAAGCAGCATCTTTTTATCCCTGAGAAGTTGATTATTTTATGATATAGGGCTGCACGGTGGTGCAGTGGTTAGCACTGGCGCCTCACAGCTAGAGGGTTGCAGGTTCGAATCTGACTTGGGGCCCTTCTGTGTGGAGTTTGCATGTTCTCCCTGTGTTAGTGTGGGTTTTCTCCGGGTACTCCGGTTTCCTCCCACAGTCCAAAGACATGCATGTTAGGTTAATTGTTGACTCTAAATTGCCCATAGGTGTGAATGTGAGCTGTCTCTATGTGTCAGCCCTGTGATGGACTGGCGACCTGTCCAGGGTCTACTCCGCCTTCGCCCAATGTTGGCTGGGATCGGCTCCAGCCCCCCCGCGACCCCTAACGGGATAAGCGGTTGCAGATGAGAGAGTGAGAGAGAGAAGATTTGATATCAGAACTACCTGGATGGGGGCAGGTGGTTAGGATACTCCACTGGTCGACGTCAACCTTGTAACTTTGGATCTTGTTGAAGCTGCAGCTGCCCTTGAAGCCGTAATTACCAGCACATTGTTCATGTACCAATATCTTTGGAAACCTCTGCGAGTCGTAAGAAGTGCTGCTGAAATCCATTAAGTGGTAGTTCATCCACATTCTTCATGATAATTTAATCATGGGGGACAATATAGAAGAAGATGGTTACTTGCAGCTCTGTCTCTTCGTGACCCGTCTCCCCTGTTAACTATTACCATCTGGTCACGCTGAACACAAGACTCTGGCTAGACATTTTTCAAAGGATTTTGTGATAATTTATTGATTCCTTGAAGAATCTCTCCTCTGTTCTCTCCTCGCTCCTCTCTTACAGGGAGTTCAGAGGTCAGGGAGAGCTGGAGAACAGCTCCGTTGGAGCTAGTAGGGCTTGATTGTCTATCCAAAGGCTAGAATGGGCTAGTACAGCTCAGCAGATGTTTGCAAATATGAGCAACACGTCACGGAACATGAACAAGGTTGCCGAATGAATGACTGCCTTTTAAACCACTAAACCATTAAATTTGCTCGATGCCTTCCATCTAAATACCAACAAGGTGTTTACGAGGCTGTAAGCCACGATATAAACCAGTGTACTACTGTTCAAGCTGTTGTTATTATTTTGTCATGATTTCATAATTCTTAGTCATACATTTAACAATGCCCTAAATGCATTTTAGTCAATCATCCATATACATTTGCATATGTGAGTGAGTGCCGTCCTTAAATATTTAGTTGGGCTGGCAATCGATTAAAATATTTAATCTTGATTGATCGCATGATTGTCCTAGTTAATTATGATTAATCACAAAGTAATCGCACATTATTTATCTGTTCAAAATGTACCTTAAAGGGAGATTTGTCAAGTATTTAATACTCTTAGCAACATGGGAGTGGGCAAATATGCTTTTTTATATTTTAGTTTATGACTATAAATACCTGCTGAACTAACTACATTTGCATTTTTGTGTTTCGTGCTTATTGGCAAATATTAGCACGCTAACACACTAAAATGAGATGGTGAACACATTGTGTTTAACCTACAGCTTCACAGAACCACTAACATTATTGTACACTTGTTATTATGTTATGGATTGTAAAAGTATTGAATTTGTATTTGAAAAATTAGATTTCACCCTTTCTTTAGAATTCTAAACATAGTGCAGTTTTAACTTCTTATCTTTTCTACCTCCTCACTTTTTTTCTTTTTCTTAGTCCTAGCATATATACCGTATATATTCCATTTTCAGATTTTCAATTGAACACACTATCTTCTCATTTTTCCTCTTTCAGTTAGCAGATGTTGTCCAGCCATCATCTGATATGGAGAGTTGAGAGGATATAACATTTCGACAGACTGACTGGATGATTTTCTCAGCAGGTTAAACCTGCAACACTCTCCATGATTAATAAAGGCCAATATACTGTACATATCATCTCCAAAGAGCTGGTTTCAGCCATTTATAAAGCGCCCCTTTGACATCTAACGGACTGCATTAGTTGTTTCTAGTATTTTGCCCCCTGCATTTATTTATAGGAAGCAAATATTACAATGTTAGACTGTTGTTTGAATGCATTGCAGTTTTTTTCTGGTCATTCAGTGAACAGTACATGAAGAAAAAAATGGATCCAAGAGGTTTCTGGTTTTAATTGCATCATCAGAATCACATGATTAAGAATAAACAAATCATATTTCACATGTTGCTTCATGACAGTGTCAACAAAAATCTCTCAACGCATGTTTCCATGAACATTTAAGTTGGAATAACATACTCTATCATAGCCGGTCTAATACTCTCTCAAACAGTTATCTGGATAATATTATTGAAAAAAATCAGTGTGAAGCATTGGATGGATGTAAAAACAGCAGTTCTGAGACTTTTTGTTCATTTAGCGTAAACAGTTAGTTGAGGTTTATGCCGTTCAATAGAGCCAACTCAAGGTGATCAGGTTAATCCAAACCTGGTTTAAACAATCAAAATAGCTTCACATGTTGGACTGCAAACCACAGACCTGAGATGTAACACAGTCAAACTCACTGAAGGTCAGAGATGTTCAAAACCACAGAGCAGCATATATTAGATACAAGAGCAACAATATATAATCCATAATCCAACTATGGGTAAAACCTTCTGTAATTAGCTCAGTTATGTGTGTTCTCCTGTATGATCTTAAAGGTTTGTAGCGATCATGGAAGTTATTCTCCCTATTATAAGTGCTGTTATACTTTCAGTGGTAAGATTAAGTACCATTAGACAACTTTGACATATTATGAACAATGTATTTGGCAAGACAGATTTATTTTATTTCTTAATAGCAAATTGGGCAACTGAGGTAAGTTAATGTCGAGGTGTTACGCTCAAAATGCTGGTTACTGGCCCTGATCTAAAATTGTAATTATTAGCTATACTATGATACGCCTTTTTCACTGGAGACATTTTGACAGGTCACAGTAGGGAAAGCACAGATGTAAAGTTGAAAAAAATGAATAATTTCATTTAGCTGCTTCAGTTTCAGACTCTAGAGAGACATATTTTGAGACCTGATCTGTGCTTTTCCTTCTATGACAAGTCTGCTGTGATAAAAAAAAGGCATATTGCAATTCAATACATACCGCTAATACATTGGTAAAATCATAAAGTGTATTTGTAGGTTTTATAGTGTGTTTAAAAGCACAAAAGTAAGAAGAAGTGCCCTGCAAAGGCTTCATGCATAACTGATATTTATAAACTCTATGACAAAATAAGTACTGAAAATATAGAATATTATGTTTCAATGTGGTTGGAAGATGGCTACACCAGTCGATACCTGGCTTTAAGATACTCTTAAGGGATTTTTTTGGGGGGAAATGCACTTATTCGCTCTCTTGTTCAGAGTTAAAGGTGCTCTATATGATATTCAGAGCACTGATATAGCAGCAAACAACTATTGTCTATGTAAAGATATAGAGAAGTAATATCTACCTGAGCAGAGAATGAAGTCACTCTCCCTCTGTGTGTGTGTTTTAATTTGCTTTTACTGCATGTGAACGTGCCCCACTGGCTAGCTCACGGCCGCCGTTCTACACTGCTCTCATACGGCGGTTACAGCTGATAAAGTCGTCCCGATCAACGAAGCGTTTAGGAATCGTAGTGCACACCCTCCGGTTCCCCCTCAGGTAAACACTGTTTGCTCTGTTAGCTGCGAGCCGCAGGCTCAGCTGACGCTATGCTGAGAGCCGTGTGGAAGCAATAGATATGCTCTGAATTTCGCGATCAGCACCTTTAAATCAGAAGATCAGTACTACTATCATGCCAAATATGGGGGTCGATTAGCTTAGCTTAGCAGGAAGACTGAACAATTGAGAACCAGTTGCCATTATAACACATACTGTCTTTCCAGTCAACCTGCTGTCTCAAACGGGGGCTTCTCTGTAAATCTTGATCCCTGAATTTCAGTTCAATGTAAACATTGTTTTTGTACTGTATTTATATTTTAATTTGGCACAAATGGCCCCATTCTCCACCTCCACCTCTGACTAAAAGGCAAATCCTTATTTATAACGGAGAGTCCAACCTTGTTTGAGGGGGCTGTTACTGTTTAGGAAAATATAACATTTCAAGGATTTGTACCTACATTAAAATATATTTACCAACTTTAAAAAATTAGAAATACTGTCTTGATAATATTAATTTATTTTTTTAAAAACAATCACGGGGAGCAGCACACACTCCATATTTTCCGCAAGTGCAATATTTCATTTACAACTGAGATTTCGATCAAGTATTGTACTCCATGGCCCCGGCTACGGCTGCATACTTGCTTTCAGCTCCTCGAGGATTTCAGTGCCGCTGCTCCAGGCAATGACTTTAGCTCTTAGAGAAGCGTTGTCTTCCAGTTTGGCCAGCAGTTTCTCCAGGGTGTACCCCTTCCTGGGCATCACAACATCATGCCCTCTCAGACAGGTAGAAGGGCACAGATCATTCCCGCCGTCCCCCGCGTAAAATATCCGCTCGTACTCCACGCCTCTGTCAGACTGCTCCGACAGATACAGCTCCAGGACCTTCTTCTTACAGAGGTTGACGGGGCATCGATCGCAGTCGTGAGAGTGGTAGCACTGCACCTCCATGTACCCGAGGTCATTGAACTTAGCCGGGTTGGTGTAAACCTGGTCGACGGCTGCCTGGAATCCGGATGCGCGGAGGATCCAGTCTATGAACATGGTGTTGGAGTCAGAGATGACTATGCAATCAATGGTGCTTTTATGCTCTGATATGAACGTCAGCAGGTCCGTCATTCCGGCAGTGAAGGGGATGGTCTCCATCACACTGCGGATCCTGTCGGGGCTGATCTTCTGGTCTCCTGGATGAAACAAGAGGAGAAGAATAAGCAGGTTGGAAGAATGTGAACATACAAATATTTGGAGCAGTTCTGTGAATGGACAAATGAATGGCAAACAGGATAATGAATTCTCACCTATGTAGTTCATCACTCTGCCCATGAACTCAGTCCAGTGGCCTTTTCTGTAGGAATTCTTCACAGAGTCAGGAATAGTCTGACCTGGAAGGCATCTGAGAAGAGAGAAAACCAAAAAAAAGATCCATTAAGTGGTGATGTTGCTTGTTATTAAAAGGGACTTTTTGTAACTTCTTACACGTATAAATCAATCCAGGTCGGTGTCCCATGCGCGCTCACGTGTGGCTACGCTGTTCAGACTCAGATTCCAACATAAACTACACAGAAGCACCAAAACCGCAAAGTTATATCTAGTGAAGCCCGTCTTGCAAAACAATGTTGGCCGTGGTCGGAGGACGCGGGGAGACCGTAGCTTTGGTCTCCAGGGCCGGAATCTCTGCTGTACTCTGCTCCTCTGCCTGTTTGCCTTCACTCACACACCGCGCTTGTTCTCGCTATTTCGTTCCACTATCACGTGCATGCGCGCACACTACACACTGCAGAAGAGTTAGTTTAGCTCTGAGAATATCTAGTGAATGTACAGTGGACATTTGTGCAGAAATAACGACCAACAGAGGTTTCCCGTGTCTTGTGAAGTGACGGGGCTGCGCAGCGAGAAACGTTATCGTCTCCGACCAAAACTCCAGTGTCTCCCCTGTTCCTTCCGACTGCGGTCGGGAGGCTGTGGCAGGGAAAGCCAACACTAGGATCAGCACTGATTCATGGGGAGACCTCCGTCTGGTCAGCTAACATTACTGCCAAGCAGGTGAAATATAGAGTGATATTGTGGTTTTAGCTGACGTGTGTCGCCTCACTGTTTTGAGCGATGCTCATTCATGCCTATGTAGAGCGAGCACAAGCACGAGCCCGACGCTGACTTTCGTTGACTTAATGGCCACAGGTGTCGCTGTTAACAAGCAATTCTGATTCTAACAAACAGTCCCTTTAACATATAGGAAATTAGATTTCATCTGTGGTTCTTTACTGTATAGCGATCACGTCCACAGTGGTTCTTTGATTTATAGTATTTTAACAGTCTTTTATTAGTATTCTTATAGATTTGTATACATTTTGTAGCAGTAAAAATATACCTAACTTGTGTTTTACAATCAATATATTATTTACCCGATCACCCAAGTGTCACTGTTGTCATCCACCACAGTGTGGTCAAAATCAAACACCATCAGAGTCTTCATGTTTCACCTGCAAAGAAACACAAATAGAAGTACAATAAGACCTGAAGTAAAGGAAGCTATTATTATTATTATCATCATATAATAATATTCTCCTTATATAGAGTAGTGTTATGCATGTTTTCTCGGTCCAGTGGTAACATCAGGGTTTGGTTAGTATATTAAATTATCTACTTGTTGTAGCTGTTGCACTCAGCCCAGTGTATCTCTTATCAGCAGCACAAACCTTGACCGACCATAATAAACTGTCACACCTTTTATATCTCAATACATGTATGCCGATTTTACCACAACACCTCAATTAATCCAAATATGTTTGAAGTTATATTCTAATATCTATAAAAAGGTAACTTTTACACACAATAAGTTTTAAATGAGTGGTTTTTTAAAGGAGGTCTGGTGTAACTTCGGCCTATAGCGGCAAACCGGCTAATCCCTCCATTCAAATTATGCTCCAGCCATTCAGAACAGGTTTCAGGAGGAATAACAGAGATTACAATGATTTCTTTACTAGATTAAACACCAGATTAAGATACATAAAATACAGGATATATTAGATTAAACTGACCTCAGCCTGTCTAACATTAGTCCACCGCTCGGTCTGTCTTCCTCCTCGTCTTGTTGTTGTGCTACAAGATGTGATTCTGGGCTCATTACCGCCACCTGCTGGTGAAGTGCTGCTATGGTAACAAGTTGTATTACAGCAACACTCTAATGTCCAATATAAACATATGGGTTGAGACAGTATACTACCTAAAATATTTTTATTTTTGAAAGAGTGTGTGTGTGTATGTGTGTGTGTGTGTGTGTGTGTGTGTGTGTGTGTAATGCATATTTTTTCTGTAATAATATTGGCAAAATTAATGTATTTGTTGCAGTATATTTCTGTTAATGTATTCGACTAAAACACTTTGTGCTACAAAGGAGTATTAGGGCCATATTGAGAAAAAAATACATATGAGATGTCGAGAATAAAGTCATAATATTACAAGAATAAAATCATAGGTTTACAAGAAAAAAAGTTGTAATATTATGAGAATAAAGTCATAAGTTTAAGAGCAAAAAGTCGTAATATTATGAGAATAAAGAAATAAGTTTAAGAGAAAAAAATTCGTAATATTATGAGAATAAAGTCATACGTTTACTGGGAAAAAAAGTCGCAAAATTATGAGAATAAAGTCATAAATTTAAGAGAAAAAAGTCGTAATATTATGAGAATAAAGAAATAAGTTTACGAGCAAAAAGTCGTAATATTATGAGAATAAAGTCAGAAGTTAAAGAGAAAAAAGTCATAGTATTATGAGAATAAAGTCATAATATTATAAAGTAGTAATTTTACATTTATTTTATTTTTTCTCGTAAAGTTATGACTCTATTCTCGTAATATTACGACTTTTTTTTCTTGAAATAGTATGAATTTATTCTCATTAAATTAAATTTTTTTCTCATAATATTATGACATTATTCTCGAAATCTTTCATTTTTTTCCCCCTCAATGTGGCCCTAGCCTACTCCATCATAGTATAAAATGTTTTTTTTTATTTTTGAAAGAGTGTGTGGGGTTTGCTATAATGCATACTTCTGTAATGATATTGGAAAAATTAATGCACTTGTTTCTGTGTATTTGTATTAATGTATTCGACCAAAACACTGTATGCAGCAAGTCACATAATGACAAAATCTACAACCGAAGTTCACCCCCTGAAGGCATCACTCCACCTGTTTGACCACCAGGTGGCAGCAAAACACCTAACAGAAACTGGAACTACACAAAACCAACCAGAGAAGAAGAGAATCTGTCGGTTTATTTCCTGGTTGCATATTTCTAGTCCAGAATCTCCTCTCTCTGATCGGACTCTTGTTGTTTTTCTTCTTCTCATCATCTTGAAGTTAAAAACTAACCTCGACCAATATGTTCCGAGGCTTCGGGACGTGGTTGGGTCTGGAGAACCAGACGTACACGAAGACGTCTGAGGAGAAAGAAGAGGAGGACCTGGTGGTGGTGGAGCAGGAAGAGAAGGTGGTGGAGGCTCAGAACGAGGTAAACAAACAGCAGCCAGCTGACGAGGATGGAGAACAGCAGGACAACCAGGAGATCAACGAGCTGGGGAAGGGACTTGGTGGTGAGAAACATCTGCTTTACATCTGTATTATTATTAAAATGTTAAGCTAGGTAGTTAGCAGCATGCTTCTCAGTGGCTTCAGGCTTTAGTTGCTTTAATCGTCGTGTTATTGGTGTTTCTGTCTGTGTTAACTCATCATACACACACTGTGTGAAGATTGTAGCCTCTGCTAAAGGCTTTCCACGTTACCTTTGTTGTATTCTTATTTTATTGTCATGGCAATGTCAACTTGCATAACAAATTAAAAAAAAAAGAGTTAGTTTAAAGGGAGTATCAGTAGAAAATATTAATTTAAAAAATGTTCAATTTGTTCATTAAACGAATTTTAAAAAATAATCTTAATTTTTTTTATTCAACAAGTTGTATTTTAGCTGAATACTAAAATTAGCAGAAAGACAGAACTACAGAGCCCCTTAAGGGTCACAGCGAGATATTTTTTGACGATTAATTTTGCAGTATTTTGCATTCCCTTGCAATATGGAAATAGACATACTGTATTGCTCAGAAGGAATGGAGGAAGAAAAGTATTGCGAGAGAATCCAAAATATTACAAGATATTGCAAAACATATTGCGAGGCAACGCAAACACAGTCCTCAAAAAAATTCTCGCCGTGACCCTTAAAGGGACTGTTTGTAAGAATCAGAAATGCTTGTAAACAGCGACACCTGTGGCCGTGAAATCAACGAAAGTCAGCGTCGGGCTCGCGCTTGCTTGCTCTAAATATACCTGAACGAGCATCGCTCAACACAGTGAGGCGACACACGTCAGCTAAAACCACAATATCACTCTATATTTCAGCTGCTTGGCAGTAATGTTAGCTGACCAGACGAAGGTCTCTCCGTGAATCAATGCTGATCCTAGTGTTGGCTTTCCCTGCCACAGCCTCCCGACCGCGGTCGGAGGGAACAGGGGAGACACCGGCACCTGGTCAGAGACGATAACGTTTCTTGCTACGGAGCCCCGTCACTTCACAAAACATGGAAAACCTCTGCTGGTCTGGAGGAGCTGCAGCAGTTATTTCTGCACAGACGTCCACTGTACATTTACTAGATATTCTCAGAGCTACTAACTCTTCTGCAGTGTGTAGTGTGCACACATGCACGTGAGAGTGGAGCGAAATAGCGAGAACAAGCGCGGTGTGTGAGTGAAGGCAAGCAGGCTTGCAGAGGATGAGAGGAGCAGAGACTCCGGCCCTGGAGACCAAAGCTACGGTCTCCCCCGCGTCCTCCGACCACGGCCAACACTGTTTTGCAAAACGGGCTTCACTAGATATAACTTTGTGGTTTTGGTGCTTCCGTGTAGTTTGTGTTGGAGTCTTGTCTGAACAGCGTAGCCACATGCGAGCGCGCATCGGACATCGGACAGTCCCTTTTAAGGTCCTCCGTACAGAACTGAGTACACTTTAATATCTGTTTAGTTATTGCAAGTAATATTGTTATCGCGATATTCAATGTTATTATTGCACCTCATATCATGCAGCCCTATTGTCCAGTGCCAACAAGAGGATATGTGACTGCAGGAGGAGCTGTCTTCTGATAGATTTGTATTGTGTTGTTGTTGTAGCAATGTTTTTAGTATTATCCCCACAATGTGATTAAGTTGTTTTCACCCACACTGTCTTCTCACCTTCCTCCTCCATCTGAAGAATACATCTTCAGTTTTGCCTCCAGTGCCACCAAGAAGATCTCTGAGTCAGTGGTGGAGACGGCTCAGACCATCAAGAAGACTGTGGAAGAAGGGAAAATCGACGGCATCATAGACAAGGCATGTTGAAATTGTCGCCTGTTTGACAAGTTTGGCAGCATGTATAAGACGGGGGTCATGAGTGGAAGGTTTCACCTGTTGTCAAGAGCAGCCGTTTGACATAATTACCATGACAAGTACTTTTCCTCTACTGAATGTGTAACGATATGTGTGTGTGTTATACTTTTGTATTTGCAGACTTTCCTAGGAGACTTTCAAAAGGAGCAAGAGAAGTTCGTCCAAGAGAAGAAGGCAAAAAAATCAGGTAATATCAGAACCAAGAGACGGGAATCATCTTTACAATAAATAATCAATTACTTACCAAGTAATCTCTCTCAAATGAATCTTTATTCTGTGAAAGGCCCCTGGCTTTGCAGGGCAAACTAGCTACCAATTAAGTTGCTTTCTTTGCACATCATGGTTTGTTGTGCTAAATGCTACTGAGGAATTCAAGGATATCTAGGTCTTGATGAGAAAATGGTGAAACAGTGAAGTGAAACCGTGAAGTCACTTGTTCACAATAGGGAGAAGCCACAGCTAAATCCAACAGAAACATACTGAATAGTAAGCAGAGTATTAATACGGCTTTATTGGCTTGATGAGGATTTGTAGTTTTCATAACTCCTCCCAAAATATGTAAATATTAGAATCCATTGTAATCGCTGTTAATCCAAGCTGGCATCAGTTTCTGCATCCAATGTTGCCTTTCAAGCTCAGCACTGTTTCTAAAGGGACATCGAGCAAACAATAAAGGTGATCCTTAAAAACACCAAGCAACGCCTTTTCCTGCTACCATAATGGATTTAAAAAAAAAGAAAAAATACAATTTCATGAGTCAATCAAACTTTATTTGTATAGCATCTTTTATACTGTACAGGTTAGTGCAATGCAAAGTGCTTTACAGGGACTTAAAAACAGATATGATCAAGACAGTAC
Source organism: Sebastiscus albofasciatus (assembly GCA_916701655.1). Taxonomy (NCBI): domain Eukaryota; kingdom Metazoa; phylum Chordata; class Actinopteri; order Perciformes; family Sebastidae; genus Sebastiscus; species Sebastiscus albofasciatus. Next base: position 6,439 of record CAKAOI010045813.1, on the reverse strand, counting down.
CAGTATAACCAGTAAAACAACTGGAGAATAATGCACATGACAAATAGAAATGATAAAAGTGAAATAAGAAAATCATTAAATTATAAATAAATAGTTTTACAAAGTTAAATGTTGAATTACACTGAAACTTGGTAATTTAAGGCACATTATCAGTCACTCCACAACGATGTAATGTATCAAATTGAAGTGTGAATTACACTTTTTTTTAAATGTCAAAATGAATTCAAATTGCAATTGTGCAAGACCGTATTGATAGAAAACATGTTAATCTTCATGTCTACATTCTGTCAGTGAGAACAGCGGACTCACATTATCAGCTCATATAACTTGCTGGCCTCTATTACTTTAGATCCAGATGTGTGCATCTGAGAGATAAGACCAGTGAGTGATGAAATATCTCTCTGAAGCCTGGTTTTGTCTGATGGTCTTATGTACTTTGTGTCACAGTCCGACTGAAGGTGTGTGTGTGTGTTTGTGCTGATGTTTGTGTCCAGAAGCAGCGGTGCCTCCCTGGGTCGGCTACAACGAGGAGGAGACAATCCAGCAACAGATCCTCGCTCTGTCAGCTGTAAGCAAACACATCATAAACTATATGAACGTGTCAACATGTCTGCCACATTATCGCTCTTTATCTCTGGATATAATGTGCCCTTCACACTGAGCTCTCTGGCGGCTGATTCTAGGACAAGAGAAATTTCTTGCGAGACCCTCCCGCTGGTGTTCAGTTCCACTTCGACATGGAGCAGATGTATCCTCTGGCTGCAGTGATGCTCGAGGAAGACCAGCTGCTCAACCGCATGCGCTTCGACCTGGTTCCTAAACAGTCAGTAGTCTTTCAGAGTTGTTTGGTGGATGTGTGTGTGTACAGTATGGATTTTACATTATGTGCCTATTTCTGCAAAAGTTTTAAAGGGTAACTTTGGTATTTTTCACCCTGCACCCTAGTTTCTCATTTTGAGTGACTAATGGGACAACGATTTTTTAAATTGGTCCAGTATTGAGGAATAACGTTGTAACATTAAGCATTTTCAGTGTAACTTTTCGTCCACTAAATGTGCTTTTTTTGCCACCGACAGGCTCAGATTGGTATTATAAGTGTCTGACAACATTATGGAAAGGACCCTACAGAGAAATAAAACCTTTTTCGTACCTTTTGCTTGATCCGTCTGTTGTGGTGTCCAAGTTCTGCTCAAGGAGAAGTCTCGTTGTGAAATCTGAATATCTGTATACTCTGACGGCCATCAAATTCAAAGACCTCATCCACATTGTGGAAATCATCTACATATTCAGCTATGACATTGAAAATCTTTTAGATAACACTAAGCTGCGCTTTCTCTACTCCAACACAACAAGCTCTGCCCGGCTGGCACTAACGTTTCCACCATGGATGTATTCCACTATTCCACCGTTGTCTTCCAACAGCACGTCTTCAGAACGAGACTTCTCCTTGAGCGAGACTCTTTCCATAATGTCAGACACTTATAATAACAATGAGAGCCTGTCATGGCAAAAACAAGCACTTTTAGTGGACGTAAATGACAATGTCAGCTTGCCCCAATAGTATTACATTGCTGTCTGTGAGCAGATGTCGTCTACAGCGCTCTCCCTCAATACTGGACCAGTTTCAGAAATTGTTGTTATTATTAGTCAGTTAAACACAAAATAGGGGCCAGGTAGAAAAATACCAAAGTTACCCTTTAACATGACACAAAAATATGTTTTTGTCATATATGATATTTGCCTGTTTTTTGTTTTTATTTGAAGCACATTGAGTCTAAGCCTGTCGTATGAAATGTGCTATATAAATAAAATTAGATTGAATTGCATTCACCTGTGGAATCAACATAAAATGATACTATAAAATGCATGTGTTTGTGTTTGACAGTGTGAAGGAGGAGGTTTTCTGGAGGAATTATTTCTACCGGGTGTCTCTGGTCAAGCAGTCGGCTCAGCTCACAGCGCTGGCAGCCCAGCAGCAGCAGAAGGACGGTGAGGACAGAGCGGCCAGTGTTTCACCTGAGGATGTCGTCTTAACAGGTCTGACTTTCATCCACATTTCACCTGTTTATTCACATCAACAGGCCGCACTGCCAGAGCTGCATTTACACATGCACCTCATAAGCCTCTCCCATCTCACTGTACTATGCTTGGAAGCAGCAAGATGCGTCAAACTCTGTGTAGATTCAAACTACAGAAATATGTGTATGCATTGTGTTTTCGTTAGAGTTATGAAGCCGTGTGTGTGCATGGTTGTTTTACAGCTCTCAAATCATTATTGAACTGAGCACACGTGCATGAACAGTTATATCAATTACTTCTGCATGTCCCACAACTCGTTAGACCTGTCGATGAAAAACTGTGGCTATTTATGGCACGCATTCCATTAATTGATCACATGTTTATGTAGTCGTGTAAATGTGCCTTTGATTGACATTTTGCAAATCACTCTACAAAAATATCAATCAGTGAATTTAGCGAACAACCTAAATGAATGATGTTTTGTTATTATATCTTCTCTCACCTTATTTGCTCTAGACTTATTCTAGAAAGAAACATGTGTATGCCAGGCCTTAAGTATGTGTTTGGAGCACACGGCATGTTTTTTTCTTTTATAAATACCAGTTAATATCAGTGGGCAACCTCTGGATCTCAAAAAAGTGAAGCCAATGCCTTAAACTTGCATTCTTTCTAACAGCCAGCAGTGGGCGACTGCTCTGGTTTCAAAACAAAGCCTGATTGTATAGAAGTCTGTGAGAAAATGAGCCTACTTCTCACTTGATTTATTACCTCAGTGAACATTGTAAACATGAGTTTATGGTCTCAATCGCTGGTTTCAAGTCTTCTTCAACACAGCATGATGTTCATTTAGTAAATTATGGTCCCATTTAGAGTCAAATAGACCATAAAGCAGGGGATGCTTTAGGGCGTGGCTACCTTGTGATTGACAGGTTGCTACCACGGCGTTGTCCGGTCTGGGAGTTGTCTGTGTTTTCGTCTTAGAACTTTAACTCTTTCACAGTGCGTTTTCAGTTCATGAAATTAATTGTAACATTTTGGTCGCCTAAGAAAATGTCTTATTCGGCGTTTGGTTGTACTTAGCTCCACCCTCTCGTGTCGTGGTGACAGACAAATACCTATAAAATGGGTACGCATTTGTAAAGACTGGTGCTCTACAATAGAAGCTGTGGAAAGAGAGAGTAATCTGCTTTGTCACCTTATGCATCTGTGATTTGTGAATAGCTTATTTCACCTCTAACACTGCTGTTGCACTTGTCTCGTTTGATTTGTCATTGGGAACAGCTCATTGATTTCTGCTTTGTTCTCTGTGGGGAGAGTGTTTGTCCTCTTGCACCTGATTGGTGACCCGGAAGCAAAAGAACTTCCAGTTGAAGTTGTGGTATGACTGAGCTCTGTAGGGTTCGAGCTCCTGGTGTAGGATCAGAGGCCATCAATGCTTAAAGTGATGTTAGGAATGTTTGTGTGTGTTGTAAAAAGTCACGAGAAGCATGTCGTCAGTTCTTTCCATCCACCTCATTATGATTCACCTAGTCATTGCTGTTAATGGCACTCCTACTACATATAACCTCAGACAGGGCTGTGGTTTTACAGGTAATCCGTGGGTCATTGAGTGGGAAGATTAATAGCACTGTATTCTTTTTTTGTAGACAATGTCAGACCAAAAACTCCTCCAGTTTCCATCAATGACATACAGAAGGTAAGAGTACTAAAAATAAAGACATGTGTCTTTCTGTACTTTCCAACAATCATTCTAAAACATAAAAGAGAATAGTACAGACAATTGCCTCCTTCTGTTCTGTCTGCATGCCTCGCAGCCACCTCAGGAAGACGAGGAGGAGATGTCAACAAGTCCCGGAGTGTCCGAGTTTGCGAGCGATGCTTTCGACTCGACAGGCATCAACCAGGAGGACCTGAGGAAAGAGATGGAGCAGCTGGTGTTGGATAAGAAGGAGAGCGTCCCATCTCCCGATGGTTAGCTTTCTAATGGTTTCTGATTCTTCAGCTAAATGTTGTCTCCTAGCTTCTCTCGTCGCACAGCTGCAAGTCTTTACTGTACTTATTCAGATCATTTGGATGTTGGAAAACAACATTCTGTGATTGTTTTGAGCGGTATTATATTGTGGAGTAAATAATTGTCTTGGCCCTGTGAGCGGTTACAGATAATAAATGGATGGATGAAACAATTGTCTCACTCTTAATCTTCCTCTTACATTCAGATGAATCAGCAGACTGGGAGAAGGAGCTGCAGCAGGAGCTTCAGGAGTACGAGGTGGTGACTGAGTCAGACAACAAAGACGACCAATGGGATCAAGAGATCGAGAAGATGCTGCAGGCTGACGACAGCTAGACAAGTACCGCGTGTCTGTCTCCTGATAAGTGATCCGGCCCAGAATGAAGGGAATGGTGACGGGTGATTCACAAGGGGATGAACTTCCACATTCTCTGCTCCACCCAACTGTGATTACTATCCTGTAAACGTTCTCCTGTACCCAATGAAGGAGTAGATCCAATAATAGCAAGAGTGTGTCACCTCTGCTGGAAACAGTGGGTATGTTCAGACATATTAGTAAAGTGCTACTTCATTGCTCCTTCCTACTTTTATCTACTCGCTTTCCCTTACCCTCTCTCTTTGTTAAGGGGGAAAAAAGCCGCTAGAGGGTGCTCCAGTACAAGCACAGTGAATTTTATAACGGAGGTGGCTTGTTTGAAATGACATGAAATTGTATCTCTGTTTCCACTGCTGCTTTCTGGTGGGTTGTACAGTAAAGTCTGAGTATAGTTGTAGTACAGTAAAGTCAAATGTAAAGTTACATTTCTGTAAATAAAGAAGATTCTAACACTATACTTAACTATATTTCCCTTTCATTACACCTGCTTGGCATTTTACATTTTGTATCGCGTTTTCACAAACTCCCGTGTTCATGTCTGCTTTACTTTGTTTCTCTGCAACTGAAGTACTGTACATTTTCTGTTTAACCTGTCATCCTTTAATAAATATTTATCTGTGATTATGGACAATATACATCATGTTTAAGGTGGACACAAAGCCCAGGGGAACTAGGTTTTAAAATGACAGAAACTATTGTTTTGAACAATGCTACAAAGCCTTTTTATGAAGGTAAAACACATGGTGTATGTACATTAAAGGCAACTTTACGGAAGCCCTGAGAGGCAAGTGAGAAAAAAAAAGATATTGTTTTAAGTTACATTTTTTAAGCCTGATCAAAATAGTTTTCTCTCCTGTGTTTATGACATAGGGTTTGCCAGGCAAAGTCTGTCCTAAATCTATGAAAACGGGTGGAAAAAAAGTTTCTCCAGAATCAATTTTCTGTGTTGCAACAGGTGAAAACAAACATTTTGGGAGGTGAATTTATTTTATTTTTTGCTCATACTCATTTTGGCCACGAGAGACTGAAGTGCACAACTATCCCATGTTCTAAATAGGACTAAAAGCATTCATGTTTTCTTCCAGGTGAGTTTTAATTTCTCCATGCACTCCAAACACACTTAAATTAGAAAATAATGTATTAAAACTATTAATTAACAAAAAATTTAATCAAAAAACGTCATAATATAGCATGTCGAAAAATTTCATGAAAAAAGTAATTGTATAGTATGTCCAAAAAAGTCATAGTATAGTATGTCCAAAAAAGTCATAGTATAGTATGTCGAAAAATTTCATGAAAAAAAGTCATAGTATAGCATGTCGGAAAATTTCATGAAGAAAAGTCATAGTATAGTATGTCCAAAAATTTCATGAAAAAAAGCCATAGTATAGTATGTCGAAAAATTTCATGAAAAAAGTCATAGTAAAGGTTCGTCGAAAAATTTTATGAAGAAAAGTCATAGTATATTTTGTCAAAAAATGTCATGAAGAAAAGTCATAGTATATTTTGTCGAAAAATGTCATGAAGAAAAGTCATAGTATATTTTGTCGAAAAATTTCATGAAAAAAAGTCATTGTATAGTATGTCAAAAAATTTCTCCAAAAAACATCATAATATATATAGTATGTTGAAAAATGTCATCAAAAAACGTCATAATATATATAGTATGTTGAAAAATGTCATCAAAAAACATCATAATATATATAGTATGTTGAAAAATGTCATCAAAAAACATCATAATATATATAGTATGTTGAAAAATTTCATCAAAAAACGTCATAATAAAATATGTCGAAAAATGTCAGGAAAAAAAGTCATAGCATAGCATGTTGGAAAATTTCATGAAAAAGTCATGTCGGAAAATTTCATGAAAAAAAGTCATGTCAGAAAATTTCATGAAAAAAAGTCATGTCGGAAAATTTCATGAAAAAAAGTCATGTCAGAAAATTTCATGAAAAAAAGTCATGTCGGAAAATTTCATGAAAAAAAGTCATAGTATAGTTTGTCGGAAAATTTCATGAAGAAAAGTCATA
>CAKAOI010045812.1:6437-39020 GCA_916701655.1 Sebastiscus albofasciatus | reverse complement strand
TAAGTATATTTATACAGAAGGTTAGTATGACTGATATACAGGTACAGCTCAAAGAATTTGAATGTTGTGAAAAGGTTCAATATTCTTCGTCAGTTATTTAAGAAAGTGAACATTTAATATATTATTCATTACACGAAAACTAAAAAAAGTTTCAAGCATTTTTTTCATTTTAATTTCGATAATTACAGCCTACAGCTCAAAAATTGAAAGAAAAGGGTATTTCAAAATATTAGAATATGTTTTTTCGAGTTTGAGTAAAATTGCTATCCATACAGTATAAATACAGTGTATATCTCTGTCTGGTTCACTACACGCGACCACAATCATGGGGAAGGCTGCTGACTTGATAGTTGTCCAGAAGACGATCATCGAGACCCTCCACAAGGAGGGTCAGCCACAGAAGCTCATCGCTGAAAGGGCTGGCTGTTCGCAGAGTGCTGTATCGAAGCATGTTCACGGAAAGTTGACTGGAAGGAAAAAGTGTGGTAGGAAAAGGTGCACAAGGATGACCACAGCCTTGAGAAGATTGTCAAGCAAAGCCGATTCAAGAAGTTGGGAGAGCTTCACAAGGAGTGGACTGAGGCTGGAGTCAATGCATCAAGAGCCAGCACCCACAGACGTCTTCAGAAGATGGACACAGCTGTCGCATTCCTAGTATCAAGCCACTCCTGAACCAGAGACAACGTCAGAAGCATCTTACCTAAGAAGAAGAAGAACTGGACCATTACTCAGTGGTCCAAAGTCCTCTTTTCAGATGAAAGTTCGTTTTGCATTTCATTTTCAAATCAAGGTCCCAGAATCTGTAGGAAGAGTGGAGAGGCACAGAATCCAAGTTGCTTGAAGTCTAGTGTGAAGTTTCCACAGTCAGTGATGATTTGGGGTGCCATGTTGGTCCACTGTGTTTTATCAAGTCCAAAAGTCAACGCAGGCGTCTACCAGGACATCTTAGAGCACTTCATGCTTCCGTCTGCTGACGAGCTTCATTCAGATGCTGATTTCTTATTCCAGCAGGACTTAGCACCTGCCCACAGTGCCAAAACTACTACCAACTGGTTTGCTGACCATGATATTAGTGTGCTTGATTGGCCAGCCAACTCGCCTGACCTGAACCCCAGAGAGAATCTACAGGGTATTGTCAAGAGGAAGATGAGAAACATAAAAAACAGCTGAAGACCGCTATCAAAGCAACCTGGGCTTCAGTAACACCTCAGCAGTGCCACAGGCTGATCACCTCCATGCCACATCGCACTGATGCAGTAATTTGTACATTTATTCACTCAATACCATGTATTGAGTGAATAAATGCACATACTTTTCAGAAGTTGGACCTTTCTGTATTGTAAATCCTTTTTTGATCAACGTTATGAAATATTCTAATATTTTGAGATACCTTTTTTTTCTCTTTTGAGCTGTAGGCTATAATTATCGAAATTAAAATGAAAAAATGCTTGAAACATTTTAGTTTGTGTAATGACTCTAGAATATATTAAATTTTCACTTTCTTAAATAACTGACGAAGAATATTGAACCTTTTCACAACATTCAAATTCTTTGAGCTGTACCTGTATAACAGTCATACTAACCTTCTGTATAAATATACTTATTTCCATGTTGTTATTAAACCTTTGACATTCATACAAGCATCTAATTACATAGTCAGCATTTGAGTTGTGATAAGTGTTCACACAGTTTCCCATTATAGTGTACTCTGTAGTTCAAATGTTTAAATATACAGTATATTATTGAGTTGTGGATTGTTTCAATAAGGACTTGTCCATATATGTGTTATTTTATAGACTAAATTATGAATCAAATATTATATATAACATATCTGGATCAATCAGTAATGAAAACGTTTATGACTGCTGTATATTAACACACACAATGTGACATTATGGTGGGGTAAAGATTTATCTCAAAAAACACCTTTTTGAATTATGTCCCCAAGACTTCAATGATACGTTGTTTCAAAGTTCATTTAGTTGCTATAATGTTTTGACTGCTACATTTTATTATTTATTCATATTTTAGAGCACATCATTTTATTTGCCTCCCCCTATTTCCTCTCATCCGTCTCCTTCCTGTCCCGGCTCCTCTTAGGTGACGGCAAATGTGTCATCTGTGACTCCTACGTGAGGCCGTGCACGCTGGTGCGCATCTGTGATGAGTGTAACTACGGCTCCTATCAGGGACGCTGCGTCATCTGCGGAGGGCCCGGAGTGTCTGACGCCTACTACTGTAAAGAGTGCACCATCCAGGAGAAAGATGTGAGTGTCCTTCAGCACATTTCACTTCTTTGTTTATCTGTCACTGAAACAAGACTGTAGAAGGATTTAAGGCTTCTTTGAGATAAAAATGTTTTTCTAAATGTTCTCTTTTCTGATTCCTTTCCAGCGAGATGGCTGTCCTAAGATCGTGAACTTGGGCAGCTCTAAAACAGATCTGTTTTATGAAAGGAAGAAGTACGGCTTCAAGAAGAGGTGAAGACGCCACGGCCCAGTTCTTGTTTTAGTTTTTCAGCTTTATGCAGATTTTTTTTTTTTCAAACCTCAAGAAACTTTTTTTTGACTTTTCAATAAAACTCAGTTTTATATTTCTGTCTCAACTCTCCCTCTGTTCTGAATGTTAAAATACTCAAGAAGACGCTCACACAGTGCTTTATATTAATAACCACTAAACATTTGGATACTAAAGCGTCACCACCGACAAACATTCTTTATTGACCAGCAACATGCAAACATCACAAAACATCATTGGATTTATAATGGAACATTTAAAGATATTTTAATACTCAACAAGGCTTCATCCGGTGGTTCCAAGGTTTTTGTCATCTTACTGCACGGATAACTGATATAATTCATATTATTGATTTACTTGTATTGCTTCATATTTTTATGTCTTTGCTGAGACTCATCAATGAACACTTCATAGGTGAAAGATTATTATGATTATATAAGATTATAGATGATTTTTCATGTGATCTAAAAATCTCTAAATTGTAGTTCGATACTTGCCCAAAGTATGTCTGAACCAAGAGTTTTGACCAATCAGAACAAATGTGACATTTTTCCTTTGGACGCAAAGGATAGTTTAAATATACTCACCAAAAGCATAGGAGATTTGGCACAGCTATGGAATAAATCTAGGAACAAAATATGTTCTCCATCGTGAAAAAGAGTGGAGACATAATATATTAACAAATATGATATAAAGTGACACTATAAACTTCTATAGCAAGAGTTGGAATGCTGAATGAGCTTGCTTCAGTTTAAGTTTAATGAGCAGCGTCTCTCTTTTTTCACATCTTCTCCCTGAACTTCCTCCACCAGGTGTCAGTGTTTCACAGTTTTCGCTCTTCCTTCTGCTCTAACAGTCCGCACAGGACTTCTTTTCAGATTAGGGAAATGAATCAAATTAAATAAATTATTGTGAGCAAAGACAGTGTTGAGTTATTGACATGAAAATATAGTGCCTGGAAAAAACTTATCCACATGAACAGATCATAAATGAGTGAACTTGGGACTGCTTAAATTTAAAGTTTGACTGTTTTAATACAGTGAGGGTTTTGTGCAATAATCCTGACAACTGAATTCACAATTTGACTCACATCAGAAGACAATATGGTAGAAATATTAATACAGGAATAAAATTACTATATGAATTATATATACAATCATATTTCTATATTGCCCTCTGATTGGTCCAACAGACTCAAGCAGACAACAGTACCCATTCTTTCACTGTGGACCCCAGCTTCAATTTATTTAGATTGGATTACGGTTTTCTAAATGAACTGCTAGAATCTAAAGAAACATCTCCCTGTGAAAGAACTCAACACTTTTCGTCTTTCTCAACAAGGCTTTATTTATACATACCGTATATACAAGACACAAAAGTAGCCACACTCAAAATGCCATGACGTTTCTTTACAAAGAAATACAAAGACGGTACCAGGAAGGTTTAAAAACAACTCCTTTAAGTTGACAAATTGACCTGTTCCGTTATAGCAGAAAGCATTAAAAAAATACCAAAAGTAGTCAGGAAGCTCATCACCATTCATGTCAGAATTATACAGAATTTACTGATGTAAAAATTGCACTTATTGACAAATTTGACTGTCCTGACTTTTAGATGTACTCCCCAAGAAAGATAGCATGCGTCTGATAACTTTAACCAAAAAAAAAAAATGTATGAACAGATAAAAATGCATTTAATGCAAGTTGTATTGTTAAAAAGGAACCTATATTAGTTTAAATTTGATTTCACCTTGAATCATATGTCATATGGGGGAAAAAAGGACCATAATATTGAACTTATTTTGGTGAAAAGTCACTGTGTTTGTTGTTTAGAAGCACAGCAACAAAAGAACAAAACAGCTTTCCCTTTTTATCAGAACTGGACAGTGAAGTTAATTCATTTTCAGATGTTATTATTGTTACACAATATGCCCCCCCTGTAAACTGGCAGACCAAAATGGCTTAGAGAGTTTTCGATGCGCCAATATAGTCTGCACCTACCGAGGCTTCCTGGTTTTTCAAAATAAAATCATTTAAAAAAAATCTGTTGGCAACAGACGCTGCCAGCTGACACGCCTCAGACAGAAAAGACAAAGCAGTTCAGACACAAATAAGGAAGAAGGCTGATGAGTGTGTCCACCAACACATCCCTAAAAACTTAACAGTTGATACAATCTAAATGCACATTTCCTCGTGAAAAGGTTTTTTTAATACCCAGTTTTGTGATCATTTCAAGCAACCTGTTGTGAATAATAGGAAAGTGTGAGCTTGATTGTATTAGAGTTTCTAGGCTCATTGTGTCAAAGATTTCCCCCTCGAGCTGCCTTTAGTAAGGCACTAATTAAAGTCATTTTCAGACATTAAACTCGGCCATTGTGCAGCTCTTTGATTTCAGGAATTTACACTTTTATTGCTTGAAATCTATCCAAAACTTGCAGTTCAAAAACTTGCTTTACACTGAGTTTTTAATGTCCAATGACGCTGAGCACATTGTAACATGATGGAGGAGAAAACAATACAATCTAGAAAGTATAATCTTATAGGCTACAACTATTTACAGTACATGCATTAGTGGAGTCTACACACAACACCTCTGAAAGCTTACCGACGTAAATGGACGAGTCCACGCCGACGACACGCAGAGAGCTAAGCAGCAGGCGTCCTACTCCGTGACAAAAACGGCACAAGAGCAACAGCGAGAAAAGACGCCCAAGACAGGGAGTGCCGGCTCTGTGCCGCCGGTAACGAGTATGTGTACGTGAAGAGAAGTGAACGTGGCTGCGCTTTTTTTTTTTTTTTGCCATGTCACTGTAATCCCCTGAAGAAGCTTAAGTTATTGGAAATGTCACAGTTAAAGAGGTTTTATTGTCGGCAAAGAAAAGCCCAACTCTTCACATAATTCGCCGCGTAGTTTGAAAATAAAAAGGCGGATTTCAGAATTCATTCAAAATGTGGAAAGAACTGGAAGTAACCTGCAAAATCAGTTTTCTACAATATATCTAAATAATGACTAATAATCTCGTCTAAACTATCGCAACTGCTACCCAAAGTATCATTTATTGAAAAATAAAAACCCACGGTCTCTCCAAAATAACCATCACGAGTGATCTCTTTCGGCCAAAAGGCGTACAAAACATGATAAAAGTACACATCGTGAAAGACGTGTACTGAAGAAGCACTTGAATATCCTCTCGCACTCGTCTCACTCACATGGATGGTAAATCAAATTCTTAAAAAAAAAAAAAAAAAAAAAACATGTCAGAGGTTTAACGTGCTACTGCATCTCCATGGCAACACCAGTCATGCCCATCCTCTTCTTCATCTGATCGAATCTAATGTTTGCACATTCCGACCCCATTGGTTTTGATTTATTTATTCATTAGAAAAAATAAATTAATAAATCAACTGCTGTCTATTGGTCCTCGTCCGGCGCCGCACTTGAAAGAGAAGAAGGATGACAAGGGGAGGAGGGAGAGAGGTCAACATTAAACAGCGGAGACATTATTCACACGGTTTTGTTTTTGTCCTAGTCTCAAAGGGGACGCTCCTCTCCCTCCTACTCTTCCTTTCAAACTCCCTCCGTAACACAACACCGTCTTCTCGGTGGATTTCGGCACGACTAACAATCAGGACTGCCTCATGAGAGCAATGTCCCAATAATGTTTTCTAACCTGACATTTGAAAACAAAGTGACTCATGCTGCTCTATGGATGTCCATTAACAGTTTCATGCTTTTTCGTGGTCCCCTTACAGTGGTCCGAATTTGGCTTCGTAGCGACCCGCTGTGTTCTTGTAGCGGCCGCACTCCTTCCGTAGCTCGGCCACTTCCGTCCGCAGCGCCGTGTTCTCGCGCTCCAGGAAAGCCGCTCGGACCGTGATCTGGTTCTCCTTTAACCTGCGGGCGTCGCGTGAGCGCTTGGCGGCCACGTTGTTCTTGCTCCTTCTCTGCCAGTACTTGTCGTCCTGGAGGGAGGAAAAAAGCACTGAGTCAAAGAAACATGACAAAAGCCTGCTTTCTGGGCTTCAGGTTAACCTAGTTTAACAGTTATTGTAAACACATTCGACCCAAATCTGAACCCAGCCGAGGGCTCAATATGGCCCACAGCCAGGCTCCTTTGTGTGTGTAAACAAAAACCCCGTGTTCTCAGGCCGGCTGGGGGGAAGGAAACCATCAATTTGAATATTGTCATTCCGCTGAGTCACTGTGAGTTCGCAGAGCTGGTTCACTGTGACGTGGCCCAAATTCTACTGCGAGCATTGAGACAGTGGCTGATGAAATTAGAAGCCAATAACACAGTTACAGGCTTGTGATTTCATCAGCCACCTTCTCAAATGCAATTTTGTATCATGGTGCCAGCTAAACTAGAAATCAATATTCTATGTGGGTAGGCCACCATGCACCGGAACCCTTTCGTTCTTCCATAATCCAGTTGTCTAAAGGTCTTTGCAGACCAAGTCCGTATTTTCCGTACATGTTTTTTTAATCCATCATCTAATGAAAATCGCCTCAAGCAAAAATCTTGCACACTGAGTCCGTGAGTTTGCAATACAGGACAAAACTGAATTAATGACGTGGGTGCAATGGATAGCACTAGTCCCAAACGGGGCTAATAAATGAATGACATTAGCAAAACGCTATCGTTTAGCGGCCTAGCGCACAAGCACTACTGTCTAATCTTTCCTACATCCTTTGTTTTGCATCCATCCCCGATTCCAAACTGTTCTGCAATCAAATTCTGCATCTCTTTAGTCTTTTATTTGTTAATCTTGAAGTGCTTTGTGCTGGGAGACAATACAGATGTTTATTATGCCAGTTTGGATGATGATGTTTGTACAGACGGTGGCTCTGAGTGGTCAAACAACCGTCTTTTGCCTTTTGACGGATGCAAAAAACACGCAAAAAAAATCAAACCTGTTCCAAAACTTAAATGACGAACGAAAGTTTCGGAGTCGGTGTGTAAACGTAAACGTGCACGAATTTTGGACGAAAAATACAGACTTGGTGTGCAAAGGCCGTAAGAAGTGAAGCTTATTCTAATTCTAAATGTCGAAGCCCTGCTTTACATTTAAGTTTGCCTATCTATTGTGGTGTTTTCCATAAAACAAACCATCTACAAACACAGTGAAACAAACTGCTGTGACTGTTGTGTGTTAGCATACCTTCTGTTCTTCAGGTACAAACACCTTCTTGGCCTTCTTAATCATAGGCTGTGGCTTGAGCTCATCTTCAGAGAACTTGTGTTTGCGAGGGTCAAACAGCTCGCCTCCGGGCACGCTCGACAGCACCAGGTCGGTGGGATCCGGCTCGTAGTTGATGTCGACTTCGATCTCGTCCGGGTCTTCGGGCTCTGGGGTCGCTCGGTCGGTTTCGGTGATCACCTCTGAGCAGACAGAAGAGGAACACGAGCACTGAGAAATTAAACGGCTGTAAATTAAACTGAAGGTCGGCGACACAATTCAACATGTGGTTTCTTTCCACCATAACACACACTGACACTCCAACATGTGCCGACTGCTGATTATTCTGTAGTGAACTCTACTATCTTTGCTATGCAGAGGCACCGGCATCTATTTCTGTCACCCCATCAACACCATCTTTAACCGTAGTCCCCATTCCCCCAGACTAGGACTTGACGAGTCATCTCACTTAACCTGAACATCTGGTTTGTAAAACACATACTCAGCAAGAGTTTAGTGAAACCCTACGGGCCCCCCTAGTCTCTGATCCACCAACCCCCACTCACCAGCAGTAACCTCACAGATGATATCAGAGTCACTCTTGGTGATGATCATCACTTCTTCCTCACACTTCTCCAGTTCCTGAATGGGCAGCAGGGACAGCTGGGACACGCTCGCCAGCTTGGCAACCTTCGCAGAGGGGGTGGCCTTCGGTTTCTCCGTTTTCACGACGTCTCCGTCCGGGTTGCCCTTTAGGAGGTCCACGTCGGGCAAGGTGGGGATGCCGTTCTCCATGAGGAACTCCTCGAGGTCCATGTACTCCAGGTGGAAGTTTTCGCCATCGTAGGGAATGGTTTTCTCCCAGATGGCGGGGGTCAGGGCGGCTGAAGGACCCATGTCGCTGCCTCCTCCGACCAGGTCGACATTGACTCCCAGACACAGCTTTTCCTTGTCGGTGTCTGAAACACAGGAAAGATAAACATTTAGATATAAGAGAGGGTATTCGTAGAAATTGGTAAACGCATTTGTGATGACCCTGAAGCCAGTTTTGGTAAACACATTTGTGATGACCCTGAAGCCAGTTTTGTGTGTAATCTTATGGAGGTCAAGAGGAAAACTCCTCAAGTAAAGCACAACTGAGAGTTCAGTTTGTTTTTTTTCCTCTCCAAAGAAACCCCATCCAAAAAGGTCCCCAAAGGCACCAAATTTGAGTTTTTGTTGCACCTTTTGACAGTTAAGGGACCAGTTCCACAAGCTACAGATGATAAATGTGATTCATAACTGCAATTAGGCAGCATTTGCTGAGGTTCACCAGTGTGTCTGGATATCAGTGTTGCATTGCTGTTCGCATTCAAAGTACGATTGTTGTTATTATTTATTGAGAACTTTGAATTGGAAGTCCTCCACGCTCTACTAAAAACTCAGTGGAGTCCTCATGATACCAATAATAGTAATAATAATAATGCTCATTGTTTTAGGATGGACCTCAGATCCATCCAATGTGAGTTTTATGACCATACTGAAATGATTTCTGGTCAACACAGTTGTGACAGTTTATGAATCGAGTTTTTAAGCCCATTCCACAGTGAAAACAGATGCATAAAATAACAAGGCATTACTGTAAATATTAGTGTAGAGCAACATGCTACTGACACTGTGAGAGAAAATACCATTCCCCTTTGTATTAGCATTTGTGTACTCAGATTTATCCGGATGTTTTGGGAAAGTAGAGACTGTCCTAGTTAAGATATATTTGTTATCGTATTCGCATCCGCACTCTTTCAAAACATTATAATCACCAGTAACTCTTTTAATGAATCTTCCACTTAGAGGCAGGGCGGAAGGTTTGGGTCACAAAGGGGAGGGAAGGCTAAATCCAGATAAGGTTTGGGTCACAAAGAGGGGGGAAGGTTGAACCAAGATTAGAAAGAATGATGTAGTGAGGGAGCTCTCTGTCTTTGTACACTGACTTGTCTGCTGTATGGAATCAAATGCATTTGCTTAATAAATGGTATTTGCTTCTTAACTGAATGACCAGAGACTTATTAAATCATTTCTCCAACAACACCTTTTAGCACAAACTTTGACACGCACTTTCCTTCACATATTTGTAACTTATTACTGAAAAATAAATCATTGCAACTAAAAAAGAAAGGGAACTTTCTATCAACAAAAGTGCATTTACAATCAGGGGAGTGTCTAGAAAAGTCTGGATGGTGAGGGGCGTCTAGTTAGTAGCAGACTAGCCCACACACAATCGCTTCAAAAGCTTTTAGTATAGCAGCAATTAAATGCATCACAATGAAGTGGCTGAAACCTGAACCCCCAACATACAATTTATGGATTGAGAAGGTATGGGAGATTTACCACATGGATCAAATAACCTATTCCCTGAGACTCCAAAAACAAATCATAACGCTGCTGCTAGAGTCCCTTCTAAGACTAAGAAAGTGGATCATATCAGTCCAGTTCTGAGGTCTCTACACCGGCTCCCTGTCTCTCAGAGAATTGATTTAAAAATACATTTCTGATCTTCTGCTATGTTCTGAACCATCCAGACCTCTCAGGTCATCTGGATCAGGTCTTGGTCTGGCTTAGTGTCCCCAGAGTCACAACTAAACATGCAGAAGAAGCAGGGTTCAGTTTTTATGTACCAAATATTTGGAACAAGCTCCCAGAAACCTGCAGGACCAACTCCAACTCTTAGTTCTTTTAAATCAAAGCTTCAAACTTTCCTGTTTGCTGCCTTTTATTAAACCATATAATGATCTTATATACTGCACTAGAGCTTTTACTCTTGTGTGTTATATTCTATTTTAGCTTCTATCCTAACTTTTATTTTTAGCTTGTTTTTATTTTCTAATCTTTAATGTTTTTCTAACTGTTTTAATTATGTCTCAATGTTCTTGAATGTTTATGTAAAGCACTTTGAATTGCCCTGATGCTGAAATGTGCTCTACAAATAAAGCTGCCTTGCCTTGCCTAAGTTAAAAAAAAAAAAAGCTTTGGTATCCCTGCAAGTGAACAATGACAGCAATAAAACCTCTTGTATTTCATCGTGGTTTTAGATTTAATCCATCCATACAGGTGTAATACCAAACTTGGCCTACCGGCGTCGTCTTTTATTTTGTTACTGTATCAGCTGCTTAGAAACAGCCTCCAGAGAAGAAGAGAGCTCTGTGTACATTGTGTTCAAAACAAAGTGTACTATATGGTGAACACGAGTTAATATCGTTGCGCAACTGTTAAACACATTTAGGATATCTGCTGTCGGCTACATTGTTGTGATACATGTCGTTCTCACGTTTTTAGACTGTTTTCCCGGCTGTTTGACCTAACTAACTAATAACGCCACATGGTTGTCCTCTCCATCTCCGTCCATTTAACTGAACTCACCGTCGTCTCCGTCCAGAATATTCGGCGGAGGCATTTCCATGATCTTCTTCAGCACCACGGGGAATGAACCCGGTGCCCCCGAGGCCGTTTCCAGGGTGATAACAAGAGGCTCCGACATGTTGAACCCTTCTTTGTTAACGTTATCCTAAACTCAACAGTTATACAGGCTGTCTCTAATGTGTTTAAATCCACCACGACGGTCAGAGCATCCCACAAAAACTCTCTGCACTGGCCCACATCCACTTGCTCCGAAAAAAATAGGTCGTCTGGAAGGTTTTTTGGTGTTTCGGAACAAACCGCACCTCCTCGTCTGTACACATCCGCCCAGGCGTGTGCTGATAGGCTGACCGGGCCCTCATCTCATCAATATTAATTAGATGGTTCAAAGAGGGGGCGGGGTTTACAGTGAGGAGCCAATAGCAGGCGTCACGTCGCACCTAGCTGAGCTCTCATTGGTTGACCGAGTTACGTGTCTATATGTTCCATAGAATACATTAAAAAAACGTGTCACGAGCCAAAGACATGATACATATAACTTATGTAGTCTGGTCAGGAGCCTATTAGATCCTGATGTAATCAAGTTTGATTTCTTATCTAGATTTTAAATAATGTCACATTTTCAGTGATTAACAACCAGCACTGCTCCCAGTAGACCACTTACACACCAACAAACTCACAATTACCTGATATTTTCAGGTGGAATTTCATTCATTCATTCATTCATTCTCACTGTGAAATATCATTTTCTACTTGTGCAATTTTGTTAAGTCTGTTTATTGTCAATACTGTATATACTGCTCCTATTTTTATACTTCCTTCTAATTAAATGGTTCATATTTTGCTACACTTTGTTTAGCTCTTTTTATTTACTGTGTTAGCTGATGTATCTTGTTTTTGCTCTATCCCCTTTGCTGCTGCACTGCAAATTTCCCCACTGCTGGACTAATAAAAGGAATATCTTATCTTAGTTAAGAGCTAATTAATGTCCCTGCAGTGTCATCACATCATCTTCAGTAATATAATACATGTTAAACGCGTGTTCCCATTTTTTTTTATCCTGAAACTTCGTTCACACTTCGAGCAAAACATCGCCCCAAGAATACAACATATAGTCAACGTATGTTGTAATGTTGCAGCGCCACCGCTCACATGAAAAGACACGTGCAGCTGCCGTCCTTACATATGTGCAGGCTCTGTCCAATGGAGCGGCGCCACTCACATGCACAGACTGCGAGAGGAGGGGCGGCGCAAAAGTGCAATTGGTCCCGTCATGACTAGCACTTATGGGCTTTAAGTTGCAGTGCGTTGAGGCTGCTTTGCTGCAGCTGGGACATCCCAAGGGTAAAAGATCAGAACAGAACTGGATCAGTCTCATGACAACTTCCATCATGAGAGGTGGTGGCTGATATTCCTGCCTCATCACCTTCAGCCATTACATAGGAAACTGCTTGTTTGCAATATTTTGTCTGGTTCATCCTTATATATTTGGTCAAACATTTAAAAAAAACTCTCTGCGCTGGCCCACATCCACATCCTGCAACAAAACATTGTTCTAATGCTAGTACATCCTGTTTTCTTTGACAGATGAATACATTTAAATTCATTAGTCTATTTTTGTCTGGGAGGGGATGTTTTTGTCCTATGCTGCTTGTATCTGTCTCACAGAATCTGTTTTTGGCACAACATTATGAGGAGAAGCCTTCGGGGCAGGCTGCTACAGTGAGTGTGCACGTGAGCTCGGTGATGTAAAGTACCTACCTGGCATTAAACTAATAACACAAACTACTCCAGAAATATTATCATTAAGTCAAAATGCCCTGACTTTCCTGGAAACAAATGATTGACACTTGACCTTTTCAAGATTTTTTTGACTTTAAGAATCTTCCATTAAACTACCTGTTATCACAGAATACTAAATGACAATCACCATAAACCACGATGTACAATAAAGTAAGAAACTCTAACTTACATTTTTAATAATTCTGGCAGCAGTCTACACCACAAACAAGAGAAACTGTTATTTAAAGTTTGCAGGCACTCTTGTTTTACTAGAGAACTAGAGAACAGGGCCTATAGAAAAACATTTCCATATGACCCTGACTAAAATGTCCATGTTCTCTGTGTGTTAAACATCCGAAGAAACATCCTATAACACTGCTATTTTACATAAACACACTAACTCTTAACTGACAGTTTGCTAAGCCAAAAGCAAACATACATAAAACCTCAAACAAACATGAAGTCCAATTAAATCAAATTAATCAAACATTTGCCTCTATGACACCTCGCAGTTCTTTTCTATGTCAACCATCACACATGTTACAAGTTGTTTTAAGTTTTAAACTTCGGTGGCTGGTCAAAGGTGTGATCATATAATATGACACTCAAGGTTTAGTCCCATGTGGCTACAGATAACAGATGCAAGTATGGCTGGACTCAGCAGCAGCAAAGACAGACTGTTTTGGCTCACATGGATGCACGGCAGCTAATTTAATCTGCCCATAAAAGCCACTTCCTTGTCATGCAAAGTGAATAAAAAGTGAATGGATTTCTCTGAACACAAGCTCCGTCATCAGCATGACTTTGCAAGTTTTGTACAAAATGACTGTGCTGAAAAGTCTTACGGAGGTTTGCAGCATATTTTGCTTTTGTGGATTCTGTGTGGTCTTGCTCAAATAAATCCTTGTTCACTATCAGTGAATGAACAGCGAATGCAATCAACAGTTCAGAAGGGAACAGCTGCTGAGCCCAGTGTCACGCAGTGTTATATGCTTAAAGCAATGTGACGCTCACAGATCATATAAGTGCTTTGCCACAGGTGCTGCAGTCGACAAAGCAATCTAAAAATAAAGAAGCCAAGACATTGAAGCCTTCGTAGCAAATTCTTAGCAACTGCACGTTGACGAAAGTCCTGGAGCAATTCACACTCACACAAAGTGCACTGTCTCTGTAAGCCCTGCGGCCTATTATCATGCCCAGCACACCCTATAAAGTTATTCTGTGATATAATTATTGGACTAAAGGACCAGTTCACCCAAAAAAAAATCATTTCACTCCCATGTTTGTATGACCCTCATGACCCCATAACTTCATTTCAGACTACTAGAATTAATGTGAACATCTTCAGACAGCTCTAAAAAAAAAAAAACTTAAAACAATCAAATATATCCAAAGAGTTTTGTAACCTAACTACTGCACTATGAATCCATAATTGCCAAAGTACCTCATTATATTAACTGTTAGCAGGTAGAAGATAACGATGGACATTTCACCAATATGGGAGAGAGAAAATGATGAATGTATGTCATTAATTATACTTATTGTGAGGTTCTTTAGGTGCTCCTTTGAATTACACACACACACACACACACACACACACACAGACTGACGAGTGATTGTGAAATCATGTGGAATGGGGCCAACAGCAACAAAAACAAACCTCTCAATGTAATGATATTACTTGCCTCTAATCTGATCTCACTAAACATGATCCAGAAAAGGAAACAACAGAGCCATCTAGTGATTTAATCACAGATCTACAAAGCCCACAAGCCTGTACAATGACAGGACCATAATAGTTTTCTTTATCCACTCTTCTCTTTGATCTGATCAACACATCCCAAGGACAGGAATTATGTAGGGAGGGGGAAAGCATCAATGTGTATCACCCACCAAACGTGTGTTTCTGATAAAGTTGCTATAGGACAGGGGTCAGCACCCTGCGGCTCCGGAGCCACATGTGGCTCTTTAGCTCCTCTCCAGTGGCTCCCTGTGGATTTATAAAAAAATTAGTGGAAATGTTTTTTTGTTTATATTTTCAATTTTAATTATCATTGTTGTAGGTCTATGGTACGACGGAGTATTAGGGCCACATTGAGGAAAAAAAATAAATCTGAGATTTAGAGAATAAAGTCAGAAGTTTACGAGAATTTTACGTATTATTTTATTTTTTTTCTGGTAAAGTTATGACTTTATTCTCATAATATTACAACTTTTTTTCTCGTAAAGTTATGAATTTATTCTCGTAACATTACGACTTTATTCTCATAACATTATGACTTTATTCTGTAAATCTCAGATGTTTTTTCCCTCAACGTGGCCCTAATACTCCATACTACATTGTCTCTTTGGCCCTCACTGCATTAGACTTATATACTATATACTTAAACTATAAGCTGTGTTACCTTCATCACAATGCTCGAATGTTTTGCGGCTCCAGACTGTTTTTTTGGGGAGTTTTTTTGCCTACAATGGCTCTTTTGATAGTAAAAGTTGCTGACCACTGCTATAGGGTCTAGTTGGGGTTAAAGGTCACTTGCAGTTTAGTTTAAAGATGCAACAGGATGGACATGTCTTGCTGGGAGCAAATGTTGGTATAACAGAGTCCTCACTATGCAGACTAACCATGCTTACTAGATTGACATTGTTCCCCACTAGGTTTTTCACAGCAATATTGAAGAAATAATGATGATTGCAGCTTTTGTACAATTACTTAGCTTTAGTTTGGGGTGAGGTGCTAAAAAAAAAAAACATGTAGTGATCAAGCAGGTAGAGATTCACTGTTCATCTCACTCAGCTACAGCAACCAATTGTGTAACCTATATTGGTTAAAATCAAGAAAGCCACAGACCACCGCAGCCCAGCAGCTGGCAACAGATTCCCATCCAGCTCAGCTGACGGGGATTACGCAACAAGCACGCAGTTGTTTGCAGATATTTCTGTTTAAAAACGCCAATCCTCTTCTTTGCATTAAAAACAACAAACAATATGAAGTCACGATGCTGCATGTAAAAGTCAAATAAAACACACTTTGATTTGCACACTTACCATTATCGTCAAAGTTCGGGAGATTATCAAGAAGAGCCCTGAAAACCTCCGGGATATCTGTGCTCATGTTTGTTTCCTTTAAATTACAATTAGGATATATATATATATAACAGATATTTCAGAGCTGCTCACATTAATCAATATTAGAATAAAAACGAAAAGAGTCCGATTTGGGCTTGCACGAGCCTGACAGCTCCCATGAAATGTTGGGACAAAACTTAAACAGGTCACACACTGTGAACTCTTAGACAGGTTACTTAACAAGACCCGCCCACTCGGCTCCCCGGCAGCCAATCAGCAGCGCGCTTTCCCACAGCAATCGACGGAAAGAGCGCCGATTGGTCAGTAAGTGTTGTCCGTCGCAGCGGTGACAGCCAATCATGAGCCGCGTCTGGATTACCTAAGGGGGAAAAAAAAGAAAAAGAAAAGTGTAGGCCATAAACGTAGCAGACTATTATGTAATAATAAAACATAGAGTACTAAATAGTAACATAAAAACACCACCTGTAGCTCCTCAAGACTCCTCTGTCTTTACTAAAATAAACTGTTTTAACCAGTTGGTGAGATTTAAAACAATAAATGCAAATATCACCAAATAATACACCTATTTGTTTACAGTAATAGGCTACTGTAGGGACTAGGGTATAGGAAACACTAACATAGGCTACAAGATACTAACTTTAAACTAATATGCATTGTGTGTCACAATTGGAGCTTTTATTTCCTGAAATGTCAGTGACCCATGGGAAATTTATTTTAAAGTATAGGCTATAATAATACACGTGTGTATAAAGGTAACACGTGTATTTCTCACAGAGAGCACAGGTGAAGCTATAATTACATTAATAATGGCTAATTTCCTCTTGCATGTGACTCAAGGTCAGAGAGCTAGCTCTGCAACTCAGACTGAAGAGCAGGTTGTGTTGCAGGAGGTAATGTGAGTGAATTTATAGGTGCAAAGTGCAAAGAAACAGCGACACCGTCAGACCAGTTTGCAATTGAAAAAAAAACTAATATTCAGAGTATTTTTTAAGAGAGCCAACCAGAAAACGCGATGAAGTGCCATCTGGTGCCCTTCTAGTGGAGAAAACATGATTAAGTGCCCTCTAGGGTGCCGTTCCAGTGGAAGAAATGGGATGAAGTGCCCTCTAGGGTGGACTTAAAATGGACCTCATCGGCTGACTGGGCACAACTCTCTGCAGTAAGTTCCAAAAACCTGTGGAAAGTCTAGAAGAGAGAGGGCTGTTATAACAACATATTGACGGTTTTGAAATGATTACATATTCAGCCAGGGACATTGAGGGGGCCAAGGTTGTCCAGAAGGAGCTGAAGAAGGAGCTGAGAGCGGCCAAGGACAGCTATAAAGACAGACTGGAGGGGAGATTGTGTGGGGGTGGCGGGGGTGGTTCATGAAGATAACTGGCTACAAACAGCCGAGCCCTGGTGTTGAGGGGACCCAGGAACATGCAAACGAGCTAAACCTGTTTTTCAACAGGTTTGACCAACCAACCCCCATGAGCTCAGCAGGACAGCCTGGGTCCCCACTCACCAACACCAGTGCCCCACCTCCACACCTCTTCACAGAACTTCATAGGGTGGTGTGATAACAATCACCTCCAGCTCAACATTGGAAAGACCAAGGAGCTGGTGGTGGATTTCCGGCGGAGCAAGAGGCCCCCAACTCCCATCACCATCCGAGGGGAGGAGGTGGAGGTGGTGGACACCTACAAGTTTCTGGGAGTACATATGAACAGTAAACTGGACTGGACTGATAACACCGTGGCCCGCTACAGGAAAGGACAGAGCAAACTGTTCTTCCTGAGGAGGCTCAGGCCTATTAATGTTTGTAATAGGCTGCTGCAGATGTTTTACCAGTCTGTAGTAGCCAGTGTCCTCTTCTTTGCTGTGGTATGTTGGGGGAGGGTAACATGAACACAAGGGATGCCAACAGACTGAACAGGCTGGTGAAGAGGGCTAGCTCTGTGGTTGGATCTGAGCTGGACGATCTGGAGGTGGTGGCAGAGGGGAGGATGAGGAGGAAGCTGGACACTATCCTGGAGAACCTCTCCCACCCCCTCCATGATGAGCAAGTCAAGATGAGGAGCACCTTCAGCCACAGATTGATTCCCCCTCGGCACAACACAAAGCGCCTGGGTCAGTCCTTCATGCTGGCAGCCATCAGGCTCCACAACCAAGGATGACCCCCATATGAGAACTATGAGGACTTTAAGAACTTTAAACATGCACTATCTGCAACCATCTTGGACTCTAACCATTGGCGCACTTTACACTCACTTTACATTATACATCCTATTTACCACTTTATTGCTGACTGCACATATGTACATATTACATTTATTTATTGACAGACTGTATACACTATGTTCACCCATTCACTCTGTATCTTTTATATCTCTATTATTGTCTTTATAATTTTGGTATACCTTTACCTCTCCTGTGATTCACTCTGTTTTGCTGATGTTGCTGCTTTGACACCTGACTTTCCCCCTGGGGATTAATAAAGGTTCATCTTATCTTATATGAGTGAGATGTCCCGGTGTCAACTTTTGTCCATGTAGTGTGTATGTGCATAGATAGATAACACAAGGGGCATTTTATTATCTGTGGCTTGACCCCTTAAACCAAACCAATATAATTGTTGTGAATTGTTGTGCTTCAATAAATGGAAAAACAGAGACGCATTTTTGTTTTTTCTAAAACAGTCCGTTTATTAAATGCTTTCAAGAGATTTGGTCCACTTATGATATCATGAACTTCCAACCAGGGAGGAGAAAAGAGAAAACAAAGTCAAGAAGATAAAACATAAAAACAACAAAATGTAAAAATACAGTACAAAAAGAGGCCTTGTTTTTTCCACTTCTTACAACCCTGGTTTCTTCATCAGAGTTGTTTGAAAACTATTCAAATAACCGAGAATTTCTAACTGATTGAAAACCGATAAATTAAGATTATTTTTTTGTGGCTGTGTGGGTGTGTGTGTTGGTGCTGGGAATCAGATGACACAAACTGTATCACGGGGGGGGGCGGGACGATTATTACTAAAACGCCGCTATGTCTGCGTGCGTAGGCCTACACATGGGGGGGAATAATCACTGTATTGTAATGATGGTATGAAAGGCAATGAGAGGTTTCTTGTACTGCAGCCACTGTAAATATAGTAGGTATGAGTAATAGAAAGTGTAGTCATACTTAATAAGCATTAATCACTGCCATTCATGTTGAAAAGGATGTCAAATCGGAGCTAATCTGTAATATTACTATGTGAGATCTTATTATGTGTAAACATAAAGCAGCAGAGAGCTGCCTCACCTTAAGTTTGTGTCACGATTCGACTGCCTTTACAAACACACACAAACAGAACATGCAGCACCGGTTCCACTGGTTGTTGTTTTGTTTTGTTTCTGTGCAATTCAGTTACATCATCATTCCCTTTCTCCAACAATAGAAGAAGAGCTCCGCCTCAAATGCTCTTTAAATGCGACAACAATACCAGCCATATTCACTATTTAATGGAGCCAAATGGAATTGTTAAAATTAAATTCCACCGTTTTGGTTATTAACCAGCGATATCGTTCTTTTTTCCTGAATGATGAATGATAAAAGAGCATTTGAGTGTGCGGCACTCTCCTAACAACTTCTCCTTTTTAAACCCCCTGAAACACACGAGATGGGACCACATTACTGACCACTGCAAACTCTTTCCACAGCCACAGAAAAAAAAAAAACAGCTCCACCATCTCTTATCTAAATGACCTTATAAGGGTTTCTAAGTATTATAATAGGTATCAGGTATCATATACTGTATATAGTAAGCAGGATTATACAATAGGGGTATGTATCATCTTATAGGTGTAGTATATCGAATAAGGCGCTATACGGGAGTATATAGGCTACTATGTATGCTTTTGTTTCCGTATCTTTCGTTTGCCTGGTGAATCAATTTAAACAAAAGCGCACAGCGCGGGCAGTGAGCAGTGAGCTCTGTTGGTAGGATCAACACTGAGACAAAGGTATATATATATATACTGTAATCATCAACTAGCTTTTTTTCTTTTTTTTTCTTTGGCCAGTGCCCAAGAATCCTAACAAACAGAGCTCAGACAACATTAATATATAGCAGGTATACCGTACGGTGTGAAATGTTTTCTACTACTGACGACCTATAGGTAAGCGGATAACTGACCTGTAGGATTAAAAACTCTTTAACATCAGAAAGCTTCTGCTCACTGCCTCCCCAGACACTTGCCGTGCGCCTGCCGCATACACAGATGCATATTTACCGTTAATTATTATATTCATACATGGATACATATATAAAGAGAGTTATACATTGCAATTAACATACATATATCAATAGCATATAGAGAAGAAATAGAAATAAGTCAATAAGACAGCAATCATTATCGTCATCATATTCATCATAATACTAGGAGTAGTAGTAATACGATCCCTCCAAGAAGCTAATACCTGGGCTGTTCCAGACGAGGGCTCGTTGTCAACAATCCCCAAAAACTGACCTGACATCTGCTTTTTTTTTTTTTTTTTTTTAGGTTTAGCCCAGGATGGGCGGTCCGTCTTAATTCTGACTGGGCGTAAAGTCGTTTTTTAAGAGCTGGATGATTAAAACACAGCAGCCTTTGGCACCATAACCATTTCTCTATTTTCTATTTATCCACTGAATGAGCTTTTCTACAGGTAAAATGTCTCGTCTTTACACTTTTTAACGTTTTGCTCCGATTGACCATAACGTTCTGCCTGGTTGAGTGTATTAATGTCAGTATTTTGGGAATTGAAGTTGATTTTACGCACTGAGCCGAGGTCACTGGACAGGAGAAATTAAGATGAATGCCTAAAATAGAAATTGCAGCTTTTCAGAAATTTGACCTACACATCGCAGAACGGGAATGCCGCCGTGCGTCCGGTTTAGCTGCTGAACTTGTGAACGAAAGAAAAAAAAAAAGCCCTCACAAGTTGGGGGCGACTCAAATCAATCTGCTTCAACCCCCCCCTCATATAAACCCTGTCTGGAACAACCCACACAGAAGGAAAAAATTACAAAATAAAAAAAAATAATAAAAAAAATCACTATAGTCATCTAGTTCAGCGATACATGTCATATAGCAATACCTCAATAACAAGAAGTTCTTCTATGTAATCAATACAGGTTCTCAGGTTATATATTTATTAAGCTTAACCGCTAAGTTATCAATTATTATTAGTAATATACCATTATTTGTAAATATGTATAATATGTGTGTATCTGAATATAGACATACCTCCGTCGTGTCTCCGTCCACATTAAAAGGCTAGAATAACATGGCAACAGATATTCTCTCCTCTGCGTGTGTGTGTGTTCGTGTTAATGTGATGTTTTATAGGCACAATATGTGGTGAGAATGATTTCCCATCATGAAAAGGTTAATATTAGGAGCTACTAATAGCTATCAGGAACATAACATAATGGATGCATATGAGGAACACAGGTTTCCATTTGAAGGCCGTGATTGTTTTTTTTTTTTTTAAATGAAATAATGACCCCAGTTCAACTGAAGAAGTAGCAACACGCCTTTACTTTGAAATTATCTTCAATATTCTCACAATCAACTATAGAAAAATACATTCTTAATAATCCTTTCATTAGCCATTTCTCTCAGCTTTTCACTCTTTAAAGTGTCTTTATTTATTTAACTATAACAAACTTTAACTAATCTTGAACAGAAGTCTTACTGTCTGACTATTTTTTACTACGCTTCGGTCCAAACGGGGTCATTATTTCTTAATGGGGCATCTGTGGTCTGAACTGATCTAATGCTGAGAGCAGTACGTGTGCTGCAGTCACTTCTCTGTAGCCCCTCCTACACTAGCTTCACCTCTCTGTCAGCTGCTTAGCAACAGTTTAAAGTACATGATGGTGAATGGTCGCTTTGGCAACTTTGAGCCGATAGCCGCGTGTACTTTAACCGTAAGTGATTAGCTGTCGACCTGAAAGGAGCTGACGTTTCAAGCGCGCTTTGATTCACCCGGACACCAGCAGCTACGAGGTTATTATGCGAGTGTGTGTGCGCCTGTCTGTGCTCGTCTCATGCACGGATGGTTGGTTTCATTACACAACCAGCTATCAAAAGGCCTTCTTATATCTATATAGAGAGAGAAAGAGAGGGGGGAGGGGGGGGGCGCTGGCATGTTACACAAGTTTGTATTTTTGTATACTTGCATACATTCCACAACAACAGCAACGTTTTAAATGACTAATTTCCTAGTTTTAAAGGCCCATGCAGGCATTACATTCATAGCGTTCTACCAATATGGCAGACAATATAACAAGGATGTACGACTCCCCTTGGAAAAAAAAGAAAAGAAAAGAAAAAAGATTGCGCTCAAAATCAGTTATCTCCAGAACGTTATTTTTGACCCTCTCGCAATATTCCCGTGAAGGAAGGAGAGTGGGATTTGGTTGATAGGCTGCTTAACGAAGAGTGTCCACCAAGAACCTCTTTTTTATTTTCACTCTTCATAGTTTTCTTCAGTCTCCATTGTCATCGGCGGCACTGTGGGTTTGGCACTCCAAAGAGTACGAGTACCGAGCTTCAATTTTAAATTATCACCAAGCTGAATTTTAAGAGCTGCGACCAGCGCGCCCACCCGAGAATCGTTTCAGTGCCGCGAGGATTTTTCACAAAGAAAAACAAAAGTGGCGCCTGGTGGACACGGCTATTCAGTCCAAAAGAGCACTAAGGAATACTAGTTGATTATATTAGTCAGAGCAAAACTAGTTGTCTGTGGAATTTCTGCGGTATAATCTGCTGAAGGGAGGAACCTAAAAGGTGCTGTGTGTAACTGCAGCATGATATTAAAACACAACGCTAAAGCCGAGTCCTGCATCTTCACTTACAAAGCTTTCTCTTTGTGTTAAGCGGTGCCTGTGATTAGTGTATCATGTGTGGAAGTGTTTCTATGTATGTGTGTTTGTGTGTGTGTGGGTCGACCATTTTGCTGTGTGTCCATCTGCTCTGACACTGCTGGCTAGATGTTAGGGGAGGTCAGACTGGCGAGACGACAGACTGTTTAGTTGTAGCTGGTGTGGCAGGCCTGTCTCTCGGTCTCTTGTCTGCAGCTCAGCGGCGATCAGCTGCCTCGAGTTGGCGAAGGCGACACTCAGAGATCGTCCCCGTCTGACAACCGCCGGCCTCCCTGAAACGATACACATCAACTCAGCTCGTCTCTCACACTCACCGACGATCGTGTCAACTCAGCAAACAGGGATGAACTCAGTTACTATAAAGGCCCAGACACACCAACCCGACCTCGCCCGGCGGCGATGAAGACATACTGTTGCGTCGCCTCAGGCTGCCTTCGTCTTGTCTGACAAGTTGCATTTGAACACACCGCAAAGACTACAGCTGACAGACAGTTTCAGGTTCACAGACAGGTTCACTGAGTTCTCTTTTTCAGGAACGCCTTGTTCACATTCACAGTTACACATTCACACCTGGAAGCTGCCCAGTACAAGCACAGTCTGATCTGCTGGCCACTGACCAGCTCCACTGGAGCGGTTAGGGTTAAGTACCTTCCTCAGTGGTCGTAATGAGGGGCAAGCGCTTTCCCCACCCAGATTTATCCTGCCGGGGATTGAACTGGCGACCTTCTGGTCCAAAGTTTGCTTCTCTGACCTTTAGGCTGCCTTAACGTACCACGTACATTCTGGGCCTGTGTGAAAGGAAATAACTCTCCACACCAGCAGGTGGTGGTCGTCTGTATCTGCCAATCAGTGTGATTTCTTTCACCAATGGGCGCCGCCGATTCAACATGCTGAATTGGCCTAAAAGCCTACAACACGGGCAGACTAGAGCCGACAGTGCGGGACACACCGGAAAAACTAGGCCAACGATCGCTCATCAACGGCCCCAAACGTCGTCTTGCTGTGTCTGGGCCTTAAACATGCAAACACTCTCGTAGCCTTTTATATATATAGAAGCTTCTGTGACCAAATGTCGGTGTGCTTTTTCTGAATTTTTCAGAACTCTTAGAAATCAATATCTTCATCAGTGGAGAAAATAAATGTGCCATATTCACTTGATATTCAGATTTAAAAATCGCTGGTGATAGTGTTATAACCACTCACCATGTTTTCTGTGTAATCTGCTGTTATGGTGACCTGCTTGTCCTCTGGGGGTGGGGACGCAACGGAGGTATCCGTGCGTCTGCTCTGATTGGTGAGCTGCAGCCACAGTTCGTACATCTGTTGCATGTCTCTCACTGCGGAGGAGTGAGGGGAGAAAGAAGAGAAGACGTAAAAATTGGATTTGAGGAGTAACATGCTGATTAAATCTAGATCTAAATACACCACTGCTCTTTCGTGTTCTATATTTAACAGCCATAAATGCACTAATGTCAAAATGTAGTGGTTCTGGATAGCAACCCAGGAGCTTACAGCTGTTGTTCTTCATGTACGTCCAGACGTCCCTCTCCTCCAGACTGTGAGCAAATGAGCAGTTCCCAATGTAGTGGCACTTCTTCTGCTTCATCACATGCACACACATCTGGATGAGACACACGCAAAAGTCAAGTGTTACAGAAGCCGGGGTTTCCACCAAAAGTTCCCTGGACTTTTAGTCCCTTGAACTACTTTTTAAGGAACTAAAAAGGTTCTTTCAGCCCACTGTTGTCTGCGAAAAATGTCCCTTGAACTTAATTTAGATCTTGGTTCCTGCGGGCAAAATGCAATGAGTTCCCCAAAAGGTTCTTATTTCAGGGGAAAGTTCCTACAGCAGAAACGGGGGCTAGAGTGAGGCTAACAGCATTACAACAGAGTTTCCTATTGGATTTAATTAGCCAGTTTACCCCTCTAAATTGTGAAAATGTCACTTATGTTGTCGTTTATGCCACGATTAACTGTGTCATGGCTGCCAGTAAGAGTTGGATAAAATACACTGATAGTTTTAAAACGCCTTAAAAAGAACTTTTTCTTGTAACTAGAATATGGTAATTATACCATTACGGTGTTATTTAACACAGTTGACAGTGTCAACATGAAAACACTGCAAAAGACACACTGGCAGCTGCAGAATAATGAGACACATGGGTAAGGAGATTTACGACAACAGCTGTCCCCCGGGGCAAAAACAGAGTCAGCTGTATTCGGCATGTGAGAGAGGTGGAGGGGTGCAGAGGAGTAAAGAGTCAGTGTGTGAAGGACTCACGTCATATTGCTGTGGATAGGTGCGGGAGAAAGGCAGAGGCCGAACAACAACCCACTTCTTCTTCTCGAAGGATTTCACCAGAAGGACCCGACGCTCCTTCGTCCAGCTGAGGGGACAGAGAGACGGCATGAATTAATAAAAACAAAACACTGTGTTGTGTTGCTGTGACTCATTGGAAACAAACGCCGGTGCGTGCATGCATGTGTTTGAGACGGGCCTCACCTGTGCCGTGCTTTGGCGGTGCAGTACTTGAGGTTCTTGTCGGGCTCGTTGACCTGTCCTTCTCTCCAGCACTGGCCGCACACAAACTTCATTTTCAGGTTGAGGGGGCGCCCTCTGCCCACCCCTGCTCCTAACCCCCCCAACCCACCCACCGGGCCCACACCACCCCCACCCATACCATCTCCCCCTCCGCCCCCACCGCCCATCCCCCCTACTCCTCCTGCAGGTAGGCTGCTGCTCGAATGGGGGATGTGGATAGGCTGAAACACACAGAAAGAGACATATGGGAAGTTAACACTGCTTTACCGGTTTTGCAAGAATTCTTTAAAAAAAACGCAGACAATATTTAAATTTATTTTATACATAATTATAAGAAGGATAAAGCAGGGTCTCGCGGGGGATAGCATGAACTTCCATGCTCATTATGCTCTAAAGGTGAAGTTCCTTCTCGGGTGAAAAGAACTGGCTGGCTCCCATGTGTATCAGGGGATTCATGCGGCTGTCCTCAGTAGGGATGTCCCGAGAACCGATACTTCGGTGCCAACTCGTGACGGTAAAAATGTGACGGTACCAAAGGTACCGAATGATGCCTGTAATGGTCATTTGGTACCGGAGTGGAGGTGCTGGAGATGCGATTCTTCCGGAGCTAATGGGGGCAGTATACGCTTACAAATGTTCTCATCTGCCGTGAAATGAAGGAAGAAGAAGAACGCTGTAACAGCACGGAAAAAAACAACAACACGAGACATGCAAGATGGCAGCTGCTGCAGCGCTACCTCCGCCTCAACTTGTTGAGAAAACAAATAGCAAGAGTCGGGTATGGAAGTACTTTGCGTTCAAGGTGGATTTACAAGGAGTACTAATAGATTCGCAAAAACCAGTATGCGGTGCAGTAACGGTGCCGTCGTACTTTTCTTTCCAAAGGAGGAAATACTTCCAATTTAGCAAAGCACCTCAAAGACAGACGACTGCCTTAATAGTTCAAAAGAAAAATCACATATCCAACCATCTCAGTGCCCTTTCCTGTCTCACCTTCTGCTGCTTCTGTGCGTTCTGCTCCAGCCTTTGCCAGTGTCTCTTGGACTCCTGCACCATCTCTTCATGGGTGATACCTGAAGGAAATATTAAGCAGCAGCTCTGTGAAAAACCCTTCACTTACTTTACTGAGATACTGCCTTCATGCAGTCAAACGCAGCCTACATTTGGCAAGACATTATTTCAGTATTGCTAATATGGCAGACCTCTATTATTAATCACAGAAAGCAACATTATGTACTGGATTACATTTTGTTCCAGTTAAGAGCTAAAGGTTTTCATTCCATTCACAATAGACAAGACAACTGATGTGTGTGTGTTCTACCCACCAGTATCCTGCTGCAGGACCCAGCATTTGAGCTCTATGACGGAGTGAGCGAAGGAGCAGCTGTCCTCGCGCTGGCAACCGTAGCGAACCTCGTGGCGACACACGTCGAATTGGCAGAGAGGGTGCAGGGGACGCACCTTACTGTAGCGCACATTGGCTGACCTCACCACGTGCACCAGGCACCTGCAGCGGACAGAGGAGCACAATCATAGCGTTTTTACAGGGTCAACAGACAAATTGAAATGACATTTTGAGTGTATTTATCCCCTCTGTGTTTAACTAAAATGAATTTGAAGACAGAAACTCCTACTATACTCACTTGTTGTCGTCGAACGGGTGTCGAGCTGTGAGGTTTGAGCACACTGCTAAGTTTTCTTTGCTGCGCTTGCTGATGATGCGAGGCTTACTGTCAAAACATTCCTGTTGTAAGAGGAAAAGAGATCAGCCTTGTTCAAACGCTCCAAAAGTGCAGGTCTAAAGAGACCAAAGCAGACCGTGGTCTCACCTCACAGAGGAACATGAACATGCCCATGTGGAGCTGCAGCAGTCTGGTGACGCTGAGCGCCCGTCTCTCTGTGCTGCCCAGCGGATCGAACAGCAGCTCTCGGCTCAGCGCGCCCTTCCTCTCCTGGGTCCACACGTCAATCTCCTCCTGGCAGTAAGCAAACGTACAGTTCTCCCCGTACTGGCACTCCTGACGCTCCTGCACCTCTGTGGGAGTATGAAGAGTATAAACACGAAACTTAAACTCCATTTGGCTTTGTTCATTTCCCAAATTGATTTTTCCACCTTCAAACATACATTCAAGTATATTATTCATAATATATACAAACCTTTACAGAGTACAAATGCCCCCAGGAAGTTGTTGCGTGCAGGCCTTGGCCGGATCCTCTTCCAAGTGGGGTCGTCTGTGTTTCTCAGGCGACACAGCAGCACGTCCCTCTTGCAGCGGTGTGCTGCCTCCGGCTGATACTTGTAGTCCATCACTCGTGGACCTGTGAGCAAGAGGAGGAAAGACAAAGGTTAAATTACCCTATCTTTAAGTTTTATAAGATGAGATACATTATGTAAATGATGTTGCAATTCCTACTAGACAGTGAGAGGCAGATAAACACATTTAATGACTAAACAGCCCTTAAAAACAGTGCTGAAGATATTTCACATATAAACACAGTTAGTGTGCTAAAAGAGACTGCAATGCTGCAACATCCCACGAGTGTTGCACGGTATACCGATACTTCAAATTTATCACAATACCCAGTCTGTTAAAGTGGTACGATACCCTAATTTATTAGTACCGATACTTTAAGAATGATAGTGTTTTAATATGTAAGTTGCGTCAATGTGCGACAAGTGAAGTTGAAAAGAAGATTAAAGCAGGTCATGAATCTCTCGCGGGCTGCACAGTCCCGCACGAGCTGGTGTCTCTATCAACAGAACTCCCTTCAAAAAAACAAGAAAATAACAGCGTGGCTCTAATTACCAACCAAATGTAGCCATAACATTAGATTCACCATCTTTTCTGAATCTGTCCAAGCATCTCCTGTAATTCGGCAAAC
Source organism: Sebastiscus albofasciatus (assembly GCA_916701655.1). Classification (NCBI taxonomy): domain Eukaryota; kingdom Metazoa; phylum Chordata; class Actinopteri; order Perciformes; family Sebastidae; genus Sebastiscus; species Sebastiscus albofasciatus. The sequence goes on along the minus strand of CAKAOI010045812.1, from coordinate 10,738 downwards.
ATATAATCCACCGAAGAGCATGTGTTAAAGTATTATTTTACCGTGTGTCTCTGCAAACATCACTTCAACACAACACAGCGCTGTCTACAGTTACTGTGGTGTATTACTGATTTTGGCAGATTTTCCCTCATCAACTTCTCAAAGAACTTCATTGGAATTTATTATCATTTTGTGGGTTTTGTTTTGGAAGCGTTTTCGTCTTTCATGCTGCAGTACCACTCTCTGCCTTAATTATTACTAATGCGGCGATGGGGGGGCGCTGTTTTACAAAAATAGGACTTATCACTTACTCAAAGTGTTTAATGTCAGAATCAGAAAAACTTTATTGATCCCGTGGGAAATAACAGTTAGAATAGAGATAAAATGTAAAAATGTCTGCATTATCAAATATAAATGCAAAAAATAAATGAAAAGTTAACCATCGAAGAAATCATAAACTCAGGTATAGGGGACATCAGAAAATAATTTTAAGTTACATGTTCTGTTCTGTTTCATTGCTTTTCCTGATGTTTTGTTTTTTTGCCGTGGTATCGTTTCAGTATCGGTATTGATATATTTAGGCAGGGTATCGTATCAGTCAGAATTTTGGTATCGTGACAACACTACATCCCACTGTAAACATTTGTAAAAACAGTAGCTATTCAAAGGCTAATAAGAGAAAGTGAGTCAGGAGTCGGCAACTTGAACCAACCTATGCGGCTGTAACAGGCATGGCAGGCCTGCCGAAACTCATGTGTGGCTGCCAGAGGATTCCTGGAGAGGAGAGACAGGTTCGTTCCTGCTGGACCGTTCTGAAGAAGGAAGAAGGAAGGAGGAAGAAGGGGACATGGAGATGTGACATTAAACACAAAAGTCACATAGCTGCATAGTCAGAAATGTATGAACATTTACAATGTAAAAGCAGTTTGTCCTGCCTGTGTGTCTGTGTTTGTTACTCACTGCATGTGCAGCACTGTGGTTGCGCATTCCAGGGATGAAGCTGTGACACACTCGTCCCCCTGAGGACCACAGACACAAGGACACTGATGTCAGACACCAATGTTGTAATGGTGCTGACTCACGCTGTCTGCTGATGACGCACATCTCAGCTTAAAGCCGACTCCCTATGAACTGTGCTCTGGTAACTGAGCAAGAGAAAGCTAACACATTGCACTGGGTCAAAATGTGTCTACTACTTCAGTTACAGGCAGATGGGTTTTTTTTTACAGCATAGCTGGCATGCTCATCATTCCTCAGACACCATCAACATCAGTACTGTGTGCAAAGCTAAAAGTCTACATTCATTTGAGCAGAAACTTTGAGTTAAAAGGTGCACCAAATCATTTAAAAACATGAGTAACAAAGTGAGTCCAATTTCCAATGTAATTCTGGTGTTGATTCACAAACAATGTATCTTTTCCCCGTGTTGTTCCATTTTTTTTTGAGCATGCCATATGTAATTTATTTTTCAAGATTTATGGTGATTTAATTTTAAATATGTCCAACATTATCTCTCTCTGCTATCTTGTTCAACCAACATGCCAAGACAACTTTGTACAACATTTTTTTTTTCTCCCTAAATTACATATAAACTAAGGCTGTCAAAGTTAGTGCGATAATAACGCATTTTGTAAATTTGTTTTAACGCCACTAATTTCTTTAACACATTAACGCAACTTGCGATTTTTAAGTTGTAACAGGCTCAGCTTTAAAGCTAGAGTGAAGATACTGGCATCGTATGAACCTAGAAAACCACTGGTACCAACCATGTCATACTAGTTTGTCTTGAAGGAGACTAAATAACGCTCCAAACTTACGCTAAATTTTGGCGAGGAAAAAATTGCATGGCCATTTTCAAAGGGGTCCCTTTGACCTCTGACTTCAAGATATGTGAATGAAAATGGGTTCTCTGGGTACCCACGAGTCTCCCCTTTACAGACATAACCCACTTTATGATAATCACATGCAGTTTGGGGCAAGTCATCGTCAAGACAGCACACTGACACACTGACAGCTGTTGTTGCCTGTTGGGCTGCAGTTTGCCATGTTATGATTTGAGCACATTTTTATGCTAAATGCAGTACCTGTGAGGGTTTCTGGATAACATCTGTCATTGTTTTCTGTTAATTGATTTCCAATAAGAAATACATACATACATTTTCATACAGCGAACATATTTGCCCACTCCCATGTTGAGTATTAAATACTTGACAAATCCCCCTTTATTGTACATTTTGAACAGATAAAAAATGTGTAATTAATTTGCGGTTAACTATGGACAATCATGTGATTAAATCGGGATTAAATATTTGAATCGATTGACAGCCCTAATGTAAACACATTAAGACATAAAGTCTTTGCTCACCAGGGAGAGTGTACTCAGACAACGAGTCCAGCCCGCCAGAGACGACTCCTGCCTTCCCTTCTCCATCCGTGGCCCCCGTGGGGAAGCCTCCCAGAGCGTCCTGCGCCTGGGTGGAGCCCTGGTCCCGCTGGGCCAGCGGCGAGTAGGTCTCCAGAGGGGGCATGTCACTGATGGATGAGCTGAAGAAGGCTGGGGGAAGCTGGGGCGACGGGGCTGGGAGGTTCGGGGAGTACGGCGGCCGGAGACCCACCGCTGTGTTGGGGAGGTTGGTGGGGATAGCACCCTGGACTGGACTCTGGACCAGGAGACAAACAGAGGCGAGCATTACTTCATATAGAGGGTCTAATAATACAAGTCACCCCTACTAGCAGAACATTTTCTCCTTTGTTATTTACCTCTCTGCCTTCCCCTTGTTTAAATAAATATTACAAAAGGGCATTTCTAAATTTAAATTGAGCAAAAATTACCAAAAAAACACACTTATGTGCTGAAATTCATGTGAAAATAAAAACAATTCTGGCCTCACAGTGGTGTACGATTGGTTGATGCCTTCATTCACCTCACTGACTTTACTGGGGATGCAGTTCAGCAGACTGTCCAGCTCGTCCTTGATGACGCTGCTGCTGCATTCATCCATGTGCTCCGACACGGGGACGGAGTACGGCATGGGAGGCAGGCCCTGGCTGCTGGGGCTCTCCGACAGGTCGGTGCATGGCGTCACCACGGGGGTCGCCGGGTCGTCGCTGACTGGGATGGGTGTGGCCAAAGGAGCAGGGATGCACTGCGCATTAGACAGGTCCGCTGAGGGAGGATGAAAACAGAGATGAAGATAAGGAAATTAATATGGGAAACAGATGGGAGCCTGGGTAGAAGCAGACATGTTCAAGGTGGGCCAGTTTGTCATACATGGTCCAATGTCACCCAGAGATTCCAGCCCATTGGAAGACATCTGACAAAAAAAAAAGAGAAAGAAATAACAGACATGATTAGCGTCTCAATCAGTCACCGCATACCAAGTATGTAGCTCTACACTGCGACAACGGCACCCACCTCTCCTGTGGGTGGGGAAGTCTCCCCAACACTCTCTCCTTCTGTGGCCGTGGACTCCGTCTGTGGGCTGACGTAAGCCTTGCGGCCCTTAAGGCCCAGTTTGTTGGCCAGATCCTGAGCCAGCTCACTGACCTGCCTGTCCTGGAAGATGAATCACAAAAAAGAGGTCCCACTTACCAAGAATACATTTCATTCACACAGAAATTCACTATTCTATTCCAAATCTGCATAAACAAAAGTGCTCACCATCTCCACTAACTCATTTCCTGAGAGATAATCCTATACTTAAAACTAGATATTTAAAGGTGCAATTGAGAACATTGATTCACTTCACAAGTGGTTGCCAGTTCGTTGCACACCCTTTCATATTTTATGGTTGACCAGTGGTGACAACACATGAAGAGTTAAGGTTGTAAGGACTGTGGCTGTTGGTAGTTGTTGTTGGCTTTGCTTAAATATGTTGAATCATAATTTTATGGGTCATTGTTCTTCAGACGATTAAGCTAAGACAGCTAATATGTGTGTCACTTGTTGCCATGGTAAATATTCGTGTATTCTGCAGCCTGATGGAGACACCAGTGTAAAACTCAGCCATTTATCTGACATCAGATATCTTCCACAGAGATAAACAAAACATTAATTTTGGACCCGTCTACATTTTTTAAATGATTAATTCACAATCATAATCATTTTTATAGGAAAAGCCATACTTTTATTTGACACTTTCTAAAAGCTCTGTGGATGTATTATTCTTTTTAATTATTCGACTACAACATTTTTTTATCGATAAGACCTTTAAAATGATGTGGGGAAAAAAAAAGGTAATTTGTATTAATATTTTCAGTGTTGTCGACGTACGTGTGGCGCTGTGAGGAGACACTTGGTTCCACACTCGTAGGCCTCTCGG
>CAKAOI010045811.1:0-19816 GCA_916701655.1 Sebastiscus albofasciatus | reverse complement strand
GCATTTATTTCTGCACAAACGTCCACTGTACATTCACTAGATATTCTCAGAGCTAAACTAACTCTTCTGCAGTGTGGAGTGAGCGCGCGTTCACGTCTGAGTGAAGGCGAGCAGGCCGAGGAGACGAGGCTCCCGGCATACGCGAGCGCGCATGTGTGCCGACCCGCTACATTTATATGCTTACAAAGTTACAAACAGTCCCTTTAAACCTTCAAATCCTCACATCAGAAAAGCTAAAACCTCCAAATGTTAGTTTTTAGCTTACAAATCAATCACCTTTTAACAGTGATTGATAATCATCTAATTGAGTTGTTTCAACGCCTGAAATATGCAGCGTTATTCAGATGGTGGTAACACAAGAGCAAGAACTGACATGTTCAATTTAAGAAAATTCTGCCCTTATGAAGTAAACGAGAAAGCGAGAAAGGGAGGAAAAAACGAGATTGGAGAAAGTATTACATCAGCGTTGGTGTTTCCAATATGCTGAAGTCAGAGAAGATTCATTCCCAGGGGGCAACTCCACCGGCTGTGAGGTCACACATGCAAATTCTCAACTTCCTCATCTTTACACCGAAAACCACAACCAGGTATTTTAGTGCCACAGACATTAGACACTAAAATACATATACACACACAAGCATGTCTTGGTTTAAAACTGTTCCTCTAAGCCCAACTGGTCCTTCAAGGTCAACAGTTTGATTTTTTTTTATCCAAACAGATGGGGAACTTGCACAATCCTCTACCCGTCATAGAGAAGATAATTGTAAAATAGCTCTCCCTCTCTCACATGCTAGTATTCTTATAGTCTTATATCTAATATTAACTGGTTAAGGGTGCCATAGTTTGTTTAAAGACGGTTAAGACAATTACAAAGACAGCCTTCTATCACCTGAAGAATATACCAAGAATTAGAGGACTGATGTCTCAGCAGGATTTGGAAAAACGAGTCCATGCATTTATCTTCAGCCGACTTGACTACTGTAACGGTGTCTTTACTTGTCTTCCAAAAAAGTCGATCAGACAGCTGCAGCTGATTCAGAACCTGCTGCTGGAGTCCTCACTAAGACCAAGAAAGTGGATCATATCAGTCCAGTTCTGAGGTCTCTACACTGGCTCCCTGTCTCTCAGAGAATTGATTTCAAAATACTCCTGCTGGTTTACAAAGCACTAAATGGTTTAGGGCCAAAATATATTTCTGATCTTCTGCTATGTTATGAAGCATCCAGACCTCTCATGTCATCTGGATCAGGTCTGCTTAGTGTCCCCAGAGTCACAATTAAACATGCAAACACCAAATATCTGGAACAAGCTCCCAGAAACCTGCAGGACCAACTCCAACTCTGAGTTCTTTTAAATCAAAGTTTAAAACTTTCCTGTTTGCTGCTGCTGCCTTTTATTAAACCAGATAATGATCTTATATACTGCACTAGAGCTTTTACTCTTGTGTGTTATACTCTATTTTAGCTTCTATCCCAGCTTTTATTTTTAGCTTGTTTTTATTTTCTAATCTTTAATGTTTTATAACTGTTTTAATTATGTCTTAATGTTCTTTTGTTCTTTGTCGCAATGTTCTTGAATGTTTATGTAAAGCACTTTGAAGTGCCCTGTTGCTGAAATGTGCTCTACAAATAAAGCTGCCTTGCCTTGACTTACATGAGGAGATCATGGACAGTTTCATCATATTCCCTGCATTGATTCAGCAGTTCACCCACATAAACATGACTTTCACTTATACACACCATTATCTATTATATATTACATGCTACTTCTCCAGAGGGGGGACTTTAAAGTCTACTAACTTTACCTATTTGTAAGCCACAAATGCTTTTAATGTGCAATTAATATTGTGTTTTATATCTTTATCTATGTAAAGTGTCTTTGAGTTTTTAGAAAGAAGCTATATAGATTAAATGTATTATTATTATTATTGTTATTATAACGTTATATGACTGCTACAGAACCAATTAGCTAATTTATTACCAACTAAACTAAATTTGGGGACAGGAAACGTTGTCTTATTCTTTTTATAAGTTGTTTCTACTAAAGTATACTATTCACTAGATATATTCATTCAAACTTATTGCTACAAACCCACCCTGAAAAACACATTAATCTAACTCATGGTGGAAGGCTAGTGTGCTAAAGCTAAGCTAAAGCTAAGCTAACTAGCTTTGGTTAGCATGTCTACTACTATATACTGATACTGACCGAGGTACAACACGGTCGGGATGAAACCCCATCTGATGACAAACTGGCCGCACTGGAACAGCTGCTGCAGCCGCTGTTTGGTCTCTTTGCTCAGTTTAGCAGCCATGTGTTGTTTTATCCCGAACAGAGAGGATGGAAGCAGCAACACACCAAGGACAGGGAAGAGGAAGTGACGTAGAAGGACCGGATGTTAACTGACTTCGTCAAATCTTTCATAGGTCGCCATCTGGTGGACAGAGGTGTTAACTGCACGTCTGCTACAGGTCACATATTGAATTTAATAACTTAAAATAAAATAAATAAAATAAATAAAATAAATAAAATAAATAAAATAAATAAAATAAATAAAATAAATAAATAATCAAATCAAATCAAATCAAATCAAATCAAAAAATAATTAAAATTTATCACTCACTCACTCCTCTTCATCCCCTATGGGACATAAGGCTTCAATGAGCTCTCTCCATTGCATTCGGTCCTTGGCAGCATGTTGGGTCTCTCCCCATGACAGGTTCATCTTGTCCAGCTCCTGTGTCACAGTTCTGCGCCAGGTGGATTTGGGCCTCCCGGGTTTTCTTTTGCCTGGTGGTGTCCATCTAAAGGCGTCTCTCGGGATCCGGTCCTGCTCCATTCTCAGAACATGGCCTAGCCATCTCAGACGTCTGTGTGTAATTTCCTCGATGATGCTCCGGCTACAGTTTTTTTTGTACATTTAGTGGTTGGAGATTTTGTTTGGCCAAAAGATCTGGCATATTCGTCTGAGGCATCCACTGTGAAAAACTTCCACTATCCTTATATCAGTTTTGATCACTCGCCAACTCTCTGAGCCATATAGCAGAATGGACTTTACATTGCTGTTGTACAAAAGCATCTTTGCAATTAAAATTATATAATTTATTAATATATTAATTATATATAAACTAATATTTATTCAAATTAATTGAATTAAATTAAAATAAAGTTCCACCCGCTGAAAGGTTATCATGGAATTTGTGCCCAATGATGCCAAAAATATGCTGCCTACTGCCACTTTAAGTAAGATTTTGAATGCAGGACTTTTACTTGTAAGAGTATTTCTACACTGTGGTATTACTTTTACTTAACTAAAATATCCGAGAACTTCTTCCAGAAGTGCAACTAAGCCTCTATCACTATTTCAACTATACTACTTAAAGGGACTGTTTGTAAGAATCAGAAATGCTTGTTAACAGCGATACCTGTGGCCGTTTAGTCAACGAAAGTCAGCGTCGCGCTCGAGCTTGTGCTCGCTCTACATAGACATGAACGAGCATCGCTCAAAACAGTGAGGCGACACACGTCAGCAAAACCACAATATCACTTTATATTTCACCTGCTTGGCAGTAATGTTAGCTGACCAGACGAAGGTCTCTCCATGAATCACTGCTGATCCTAGTGTTGGCTTTTCCTGCCTCAGCCTCCCGAGACACCAGCACCCGGTCGGAGACGATAATGTTTTTTCGCTGCTTCACAAGACACAGAAAACCTCTGTTGGTCTGGAGGAGCTGCAGCAGTTATCACTGTACATTCACTAGATATTCTCAGAGCTACGAAGTCTTCTGCAGTGTGTAGTGTGCACACATGCACGTGAGGTGGAGCGAGCTGAGTGAAGGCAGGCAGAGGAGCAGAGTACAGCAGAGCTACGGTCTCCCCCGCGTACTCCAATCGTGGCCACCACTGTTTTGCAAGATGGGCTTCACTAGATATAACTTTGCGGTTTTGGTACTTCCATGTAGTTTGTGTTGGAGTCTTGTCTGAACAGCGTAGCCACACGCGAGCGCGCATGGGACACCGACCCGGGTGATTTATACGTGTAAGAAGTTACAAACAGTCCCTTTAACAACACCTTTCTCAAGCAGTAGTGTTTAACAGCCGTCTAGTTGCATGTACTTACAGCCTATATAAAAAAATGCTAAAAAACAGAATTGTATGTTTTGAAGTGGATTCTGAATTTATCTTTGTAATGTTTGACGATGCTTTCCATCAGAGACAGAAATATGAGCACAGGAGTGAAATATAGAAACACTTTATTCCCAGAAATTTGTAGCAGTGAGTTATCTTCAGACATAGAAAGGCCAATATAAACCAACTGCAGTACAACAGTATGATGTACAACCCATTCTCATTCTGTAAACCCACATACAGAAACACGATGATTGTTACTGTCCCACCAAGGTATGGACACTCGACGGCTCTAGTACACAGACGACAGAACACACTTTTGCTTGAGGGTAGGGGCAGCTTGATTTAGGACATCAAATGTAGCAGATGGGTGGAGTTTAAATCCTTTTTTGGTACAAGAGAATATCACCATGTCTCGTGACGTGATGATGATGATGTGAACAACAAGGAGGGACACAGGAAACACATCACCAAAGTACTACAAACAGCTGGAGTGGTGGGTGGATCAGAGAAGAGGAAAGATGCCTTGTTGCCCCAACACACCTTCTTCCCACAGGAAAAGGTTCAGTTACAATTTTGGTCGAGTTTTAACATCTTTAGAATCAGATTTGTTTACCTCTGTGCAAGTAGGTGGACTTCATGTCTGTGTGGTAGAAATCCGTACGGAGCAACAAAGCACATCTCTCTCACAGGAAAATACCACAGTTGAGAGTCAAACCTCTCTTGTTCATCATAAGAAAATACCAAAGTTGAATACACAACTCGTTTGCTCTTTCAAGTGCAAAAATTCAATATTTAAATCATCGTTCCCAAAATCAACAGAAGTTGGAATTTTATTTTTGCCATCGAATAAACGGCAATTCAGGAAGGTGCTAGAGGAGCGAGAGGGAAGTACACAAATATTGCTTCTCCATCATGATGACAACACTGTGCGATTGTAAACATAAAGAATTCATACTGGTTGATTATTTAGTGGTCATTTGTCTGACGTGTTAGGGAAGAATGCAGATTTTCTTTAAAAAGGAGCACAGCTGAAACTGACAAAGGAAGAATGAAGGTGTTTATATAATCATCCCAAAAGATGGAAAACACTCAATAGGAGAGATTTTGTATTGCTATGGGAAGGGATCTATTATTTTTTAAAAAGTAGTAGAAACATTTGTTTCAACCTGGAGAATTATACCTTGTTCATTGTATCGATCAGCAGCCTTTATTCTAAAAACAATTGTACATACACACATACAGTAAACACACATACTCAAGCATGCTCACACGTACTCAACATCTGCCCTCTGACGAACCCGGGCAAGGTCAGGATGGATGTATGGAAAAGCCATGCAGGGCAACAAATGCCGATTAAAATACTTTCCAAATACTTTTCCACACAGTTTTTTAGTAATAAGTTTTAAGTGCACCCATTTACAGACTCTGCGACGGAGTGCAGTTTTGTCCTGGCACGACTTCACGGCAACAGCGCACTACTAAAAATCAGTGAAGCTGGAAGTCATATACCACGACGTCCCGCCTCCATCAGGCCCAGAGGGGAGCAGGGCGGCACAGAGAATCAAAGACGTTAAAATGGAGCGACAAGGGACCCAGCGGGAGTGTTTGTTCATGTGTTTGTGGTCCGTTGCGGTTGGCATGGCTTGGAGTTCCAGGTCACAGGTACAGGGTCACAGGATAAGAGGCGAGGGTTCACAAAGGGTTCAAAGGTCAGAGCTAAGGTGCACGCTAATGCTGGGAGAGCGTTGCGTGTGGTTTGGCGTGGGACTCAAGTACCCCAGCCCGTCCTCCTGCAGGCTGCATGAATAGCGGCCAACTTCAGAGGCGGTGTGGTTGCTGGAGGGAGTGGCGGCGATGCCGCTGGCCACCTGCTCGAAGGAGCGGGAGAAGACGGCACTGGCGGTGCGCGTCAGGCTGGTGAGAGCTCCCGCCTTGGGCACCGATTGGCTGGAAGTGAGTGTCAGTCGCTTGACGGAGAGCTCTGCGTTCTCGCTGGCGGCCCGGCCCGTTGTTAGAGGGCCCGCCTCCTTGTCCTTGTCCTTGTCCTTGCTGGTGCGCCCGCCGAGCCGACACTTCTTCATGGCCTTGGCCCCCAGGTTCAACGTGGTGACGCTGTTGCTAATAGTGATGGTGGGCGGGGTCATGTCCGGCCCCACCCCGCTTGGCCACACCCCTTCATCCACCTCTGAAATATCCATCAGCTCGTCCGGGGAACCCAGATCCACTGCGTCTGTGAGAGTCAGAGGGAGACAAAACAAGCACTGAAATGAAAAACGGGAAAGGAAAACACAACCACCTCATCTGTCATCCAGCCCGTCTGATCGAATCAACATGGTCTAAAAACAATATTCAATGCTTTGCATGAGGGGCTGCATGACAGAGGAGCTCTAACACTGTCCAGCAGGTGGCGCCTTCACACTGTAACCTCAGCTAACAGGGACATCTCGCCACCTGACATGAGACAATGCAAGTTCAGTCCAGCCCAGCACACAGGTTAGTTTAACCAGCAGCACTGTGAGACAACAGTGAGTGGTTTATTGGCGGAGGAGTGCACGTTTTGTCCCAAAGGCAGGAGAGGACTAAGAGCATAAGCCTAGGAAAGACCACAGAGGGAGAGCAGAGGAAGGCAAACAGAACCCTGAATGCATGTCTTCACTAACTCTACAGACATACATAAACACCTGTCCTGCTTTCTTGCAAGGCACAAATACACACTTTTGATCTGATGCTATCACTGTAACAGAACACCTGTAAACAGCTGGTAATCAGACAGATATGCAGGTCCTGTTAAGATCTTCCATGGTCAGATTTAGGAGTCATCACATTCAAGTCCAGATTTAACATTTAGAGCAGCTTTTGCTTCGAATAACTCAAGACCTGCGTATCTGTCCTCAGCTCCTAGCTACCAGTCAGAAGGAAGTAATCTGTGTCCAGGTGCAACCCAGGAGTAATGTGTTGAGGCGTGCTATAAGAGACGCAAAAGCTTACTGATCTCTCCAGTGAAAAAAAAAAACAGGAGTTAGACCTCTAAACAACATTGTAAGTGTGCAATCTCCTGACACTGGCACAGCTAACAGATGATATCTGGGCATTATGATTCAAGGTCATCAAGGCCTTTTTGTTATCAGCGAACTGACCTCAGGCTTTAGAGTGACTTTTACTAAACGAGATACAGCAAGCAAAAGAGTTTACAGCTTTATATCTACAGTATTTATATCTTATCTATTGACACGTGTTCATAAAACTACTTTTGACAGTTTTTCTTTCATTCGCTTTGGCTCAATTCTTAAATGAGAATTCTTTTTTTTCAAAACAATAAGCTCAAATCTCTGAACAATTAGTTCTTTGTTCACAACAGATTGGAATTTCTCATTTTCTTCAAGCAAATTGCACATGTTTTGGCACGTGTGCAAAAAAAATAAGCACAATTGTCTACAATTTGCTGATCAAAACTGATGAGTTGACTCTCAGTGAAATTGTCTTCACAACTTCTAAACATTATTTCATCATTTCAGCCATCACATGCAAAACGATCCATTCAATTATCAAAATCTGTCAGATATAGATGTATATTCCATAAATATCTATGACATGGCGTTACGTTCTGTCACGAGGTACAATTGGTTGTTTTTTTTTTTACTATCGCAGGTTCTTTCATTGTTGCAGGGTTTGTTTTTTGGCATCATTTCACTGTATATGACTTTACATGAAAGCATGATTGAAGTGTTTTCGGTGAGTTGCGACATTTTGCAAACATGCAATAGTGTTGTTATGTCCAATGAAACAGTTGTGACACTTACAGTTCAGAGAATGTTAAGACTGTTTCGAAAAATGAGCCAAAGCGATTGAGAAAAACTGTAACCGATGTTCTGCTTTCAACAGGATCCCACCTCATTTTGCTCAACATAAAAACATCACATTATCTTGATTGTGCGAGTCAGCCGAGCACATTTTCATTATCATGCATTTTTATTAGGTTATTGTTCTGTTATTCAGTTAGATCTTCAATAATTAATTTGGAATCTCAGCGGGAGATCGTTGTGAGGAAGCTTTAGCCACAAAGGAGAGAGTAAATGAATGTGTGACGTTGGATAGACAGATGAGAGGAATGGTGCAATTAGGCCAAGAGAGGATGGTGGAGCCCAGCGCAAAAAGGTAAAAGGGGGGGAAGTCATCATGCAGCTTTTCAGACCACGCCCCCACACACGGTTACCTAGGTTACCCCGGGAGTGGGGCAGGGGGAAGGAGGGGCAGGACCTTAGTACTGGCTCCTCCCTGTGGAGGCCGACCCAGAACCCTCATTCTCCACCATTCGCCTCACAGACTTCTGCCTCCTGACCTCCTGACCCCGCGTGCCGGAGTCATGAACGCGGAGTTCCAGGCTGACCTCGGAGGCGGCGCCCGACGGGTCGCAGTCGGGCTGGCGCGGCCGCAGGGAGTCTCCGTTGGGCATTCGCTCGCCGCTCACGCCTGTCACACTGATCTCGGGGATGGCCACACCCCCCCCTGCGGCCTCACTGTCTACACTCACCTCCTGGGACTCTGGTGGAGGAGGAGCATGGGGGGGCAGCATGACAATACGGAACAATACAACACACACACACACACACAGATGGACACACATCATGCACACATACATGAAAAAGACGGCCATGTGCACAGGCACACACGACCACAGCAACACAAGACAAACAGAGGTCATCAATGTAATGGCAGAAAAAATAAAAAGACAAAAATCATAGTGATCAGAACATTACACATGGTCAAAGTACATGCAATATGGAGATGAACGTGAACACAGTATTTGAATGGAATCGAGTTTCGTACACTCAACCCTGCACATGAATTAATATTTAAGTATTTTCCTCCATCATCTGCTCATAACAAAAGCTTTACGCATAAACAAGCAGCTCTGATACGGGCACCAATGAGCAGGATCCATGACATGAAAAGGGGGCGTTAAGACTCGAGATGAAAACTGCTCATTAAACTGGCTGAAGGCTGTAATTTACCTGCCTTATCTGTGCTCTGGGAAAAGAGAGCGGCTCTCTCTTAATTCTAAGTCTCATTTGTTCTATGGACATCTAAATACTATCAATTTTCTTTGGCACAAAGCTGAAACTACACAAAACACAACATGTTCAATACTAGAGTGTACACACTGAAACTCTGTATTATACTGTAAATACACTACCTGCTCTCTGGTTTCCTGTTTTCTCCTATCTGTCAATTTCGGTTGATAGGGCAAATCCTAACAGATTGGACAGGAAGTCATGGTTTTGAATGAGGAGATTCTAGCAGCCCATAAATAGGAGGCAGCACTATCTAGCAAGCTGAGGAAGAGCTTAGTGACTGATGATGACAACAACACTTATGTACACAGCGACTGTAGGACATGGAATGGTGAAAGGGCGAGTGAACAATGAAGATATCTAAATCTCTCGCTCTCTCCTTTGGTGTGGATTTGTCCGAACAATTTTGTTTTTTTATTATCCCGTAAAAATGGGATTACAAAATGTTTACAGAAAATGTAAAAAGTGCGTGTGGGAGCTCTTCTCTCTACTCTCTCCCTTAGCTTTTTAGTCTCACCGTGTCTCTTCCAGCGGTGTCCCCTGATAGAGAGGGAGGTGACAGCATTTCGGGAGATCCTGGAGGAGGTGGGTGTGATCTCCACCTGGATACTCCGTGCACCCTCCTTGTTGTTGCTCTTCAGTGCGGCGCCGTGCAGTGACGACTTAATGGCATTACCCACCTGAGGGCGAGGAGAAGCATAAACGTTACTGCCTCAGAGGATGCCAGAGTTTCACAGGAGGATTGCCCCAGTGGCTGTCGGCCAGTGAGGAACTGGACTGGCTCACTGACAGGTTAGCTACTGACCGAACATGTTTTATTCAACGGTACCTGGTGGGTAATCCTGTTACTTTTGTCACCTGCTGTGCTAATTGAGACCAACCAGTGATGACACCAAAACAATTACTGCTGACTCAGAGTTGTGTGGAGCTGATATGATAAGTGGTACTTCAAATTTATCATGCAAAAATAAAAAGCTGTTTTCTGTAAGTGTAGAGGAAACTGTTTCCTCAGTTAGAAAAAAACAAATGAACAGATGCTGTACAATTTTTACATTGTTCATTTATAAAAACATTGACGATCACTGCAAACAAACTTAATGCACATCCTTAGATTCCCTTCTCATGACGCATTAATGTAAAACATGTGAAAAGAGATTTACCGACCTTTTAAATAATTTTTTTAAATTGCTGATTACATTTCTTAAAAAGATCTTATTGGTAAGATTTTAAAGATGATGCATGAATTACTGCAACAAGTCTCACGCTTATATTTCAATTCTAAATATTTAAGGTACACTGCAAGATTAAAGGGATAGTTTGGGTGTTTTGAAGTGGGGTTGTATGAGGTACTTATCCATAGTCAGTGTATTACCTACAGTAGATGACGGTCAGCACGCCCCCAGCTTGGAGAAAAAGACTGGAGTACCGCCACAGTAGCAAAGTAATATAGTGCTGTGGACAGGGCCAGCAGCAAAACATGTTTTAGACACCTAAAAGGAAGGCTCACCAAAAAAAAAAAAAAAAAAAATCTACATCTGCTTTATCTTGCCGTCAGACAGCCCTGAACTGAAAGTGAAACTTATCTATGCCTTCTCCAAAGCAGCCAGATGTTGACTGTTGAAAAGTGTCTATACAGTTTTTGACTCTGTTGACAGAAACTGTTTAGACACTTTTCACTTTCAGTTCAGTTCCTGGTCGGAAAATATTCTAAATATAACATACACTCAAACGGGTATAGATTTTTTTTAGGTGGCTAAAATATGTTTTGCTGCTGGCCCCGTCCACAGCAGTGCATTGCTTTGCTCCCGTGTCAGTACTCCTCTTTGTTTCTCCAGACTGGGGGCATGCCGACCATCACCTACAGTAGATAATACACTAACTATGGATAAGTACCTCATACAACTCCACTTCAAAAACATCCAACTATCCCTTTAAGGGTTTTTAGAAAAAATAAATGTTTTCATTTTTTAGTGTTGCTTGTTGGGCACATGCGTCAGTGAAAACATAGTTGAAATTCAAGCATGTCCAACAACAAGTACAATACAAGTACAATACAGATAAAAGCTTCTCTGTCTCATCACCCAAAGAAGGACATACTCAGGCAGATAACACAAAAAAGTGTAAAGGCACTGGCCCTTTACACAATGCCTGTGCAGTAAGAGCAGCATTTCTGATATCATCAAAGACATTTTTTGCTCTTAAGACTTAAGTTCAGATCATGTGGCCAAACCAATAACATCTGATCAACAATCCAATTTCTACCAGATTTATGCATAAACCTAAAAGCTTAGCACAAACTGACCGAGTTACACAGACTAGTGATATAAGAAAAACAGAAAGGCTTTGTATTTTGCTCTATATAACACCGTTTCACAAGTCTTTCTATAATAACCTCTGTTCCCAAGTGGCACTAATGATCATGTAACAGTTGCGTACGTAACATGAGGTAGAGGGCATCATAATCACAATACTCTTTTGTCTGTGAGGCTGCAACACATTCGGTCTCATGTGGGTCACGTCACTGAGCTGTGCTCAGATAGCAGGTGTGTTCCACTCTCAAATAAACACACTGGACAAACGATGCTATATTAACCCTTTCCTCACTACGGTGTGTGTGTTCACAGCTTGTGTCCACAACGCTGTTTCTTTACTTTATGTTTTTAAACCCCAATAACATTCTTATTAAAACCAAAGGTTGTGTGTTTTGATTGTTGTGGAGGAGCACACCTTGACTTGTGTAGTAATACTGTGAGCTTAGGTCCAATCCTCTACTCCCTGGGCCTCAAGGATTAGAGCTTAACGGAGCAGAGTGGAAAGCATGTAAATAATCTAGTGGGATTACATTCTGCTTGCAATCTCTGACACACACAGAGACCAACACAATACAGCATAGTGTGCTGTGCGTGAATCCAAATCACGGGCAAGCATGTGCGTCTAAATCACATGCTCTCTCTCAGACACACACAAACACACGCACACTACAGGTCCAAAAAACTCACACAGAGGAAGGAGATGTGCTAGTAGAAGAAGAAAAACATGAATTGTACCCACCAACAAAGCTTCAGGGAACAACTCTAGCTGGGCCCGATACAGAACGTCATCCAGTGCTTTGGATCCCAGTTCAACCTCACCATTGCCCCTGTACACAGGCACAAACAGATAAACATGTAAATACAACACAACAGATGCAGATTAAAAGATTCCATGTGGCGTTTTAGACCTCTAGTAGCGCAATGGATCGTTTTGCAGGTGATACACAGTCCTACCAATGGTGTAACGGTATTCCACTGATCAACAGGTGGTGATAAGATATGCAGCAATGCACCAGCAAAGACAGGGAAGGAGAAGACTGCAAGCTTGTAAACATGGATGTTAACAATGCTGGCTTTATAATACTTTTTTTTTTTTTTTTTTTAAAAAATCAGCTTTCCCAGTGGTTTTATGAGGAAGGAAATGCATTCGTCGCGTTTGTAAGATCTCAAGGATACACACAATGCGTTTTGGTGAGTAAAGCTGAACGTAAAACAATGAAAAGGTGGTTGCGCACATTCTGTGACGCTTCAGACTGAAGAAGAGCATTGGCTCGAAAACGTCTCTAAAGATGTGCCAATAAATTGCACTTGCAAAGGGAGCTACAGTGTGCAGACCTTCGTTTTTTTAAAGCTGAACGTAAACATAACTTTTGGTTGTTTACCACAAACTCCACAGGTCAGCTTTAACAGCTTGATCGTCAGGTAAGAGCTAAGATAGTCATACTGTACGTGTTCAAATGAGTAGACAACAGACACCATTTAGTAATTCTTGATGCCAGCTGTTTATGTTATATAGTTATATTGTGATAAAGATGTCAAGTCACTTGAGAAATGCTAGCAGCGACGTAAACTGGTTCATATATAAAATGCAAAGTAAGCAGTCACAGTCCAACCTCTTCTAAACAGGTAGACCATAATTAAAAGAGATAAGAGCTGATTTTAAGAACACACTCTGAGAAATGTAAAACATAAAAAGATAAAGCTGATCAGTGAGTGTGTGTGCTGCGTCGGTCTGGCTGTTTGTGCAGGCATGCGTGTACACTCACAAGGCGTAGTGTATCCCTGTGATGAGCTGAACCAGGAACTCTGACGTGACTGTCAGCCGTGTGCTAATGCCTTTGTAGCGTCGCATCTGTTGCCGCGGGTAACCGCATATACAAACCCTGGAGGATAACAAAAAAAAAACCACAAAAGAGGAGCTTGTATCAGTGAAAGAGGGAAGCTTCAATCAAGGAAACCACTCTACTCAGCCACTTGGCTGCAGCTCCATTAAGGCGATCTACTTCCCTACGGTGAGCTGATAACAAACTCAACAATGAGCAAATAATTGAAGGATATAAACATGCACGCACAAACGCAGGTATACACACACAGTGCATACAATGGATGCTACATGATGATTTGTTAATGCTTTACTACATTACCCTCAAGATTTAGAAGTGCTGAATATTTTCTGAGCATAATAGTTAATTATTTTCAAACAGGTATCGTGCAAGTGGCAACAAAGAGGATTTGGTTAAAACTGGGGTAACACCTGCACATTTGAAGCTATAGGAGCTGCTATATATACAGTATATACTGTACACAGGTGACACACAGCAAACAGTCATGGGGGAAAATCAAAGCTGATGACTTCTCTTTAGCTCTGTGCTTATTGGAGCAATGCTCAGCTACAGTTGGCGGGTTACCAAAAATCACTGAGCTGGGATGTGTGTACATCGCAGCTCTTTGCTGCCAGAGAGAGCCAAGATACCGCTATTTGGCAAAGTCTATAAGAGGATCAGATAAACAAGTGATTGCAAAATAGACCTGTGTGTGTGTGTGTGTGTGTGTGTGTGTAGCCTTAATCAAGTAGCCTCCTCAAAAACATTCATCATCAAGAAAGTGACACAAAGGTCATCGCATAGTATGAAACTGGTGTGTGTATGTGTGTGTATTTAGTGTCCTCAAGTCCTCATGACAAAATCTGTGTGCTTGTGTGTGTTTGTTTTACCTGGAGCTGAGCTGGCAGAGAGACTGGAGGGAGGTGGAGGTCATGTAGCTGAGAGCAGCGTTGTAGCACAGCAGCAGGAAGGTCAGCACGTCAAATCTCAACAACACAAACAAACCCTTAAAATAGCACGTCGTCTACATTACAGCGTGACAACACAAATTGAAACATATCAGATCAGAAATTCACAGACACAGTTTCACTTCCATCCATGCTGTAGACAGAAATACCACAAAAAAAGAGATTGAAAGATTACAAAAGCAGTACACACGCACACTCTCCTAGCAGAACCACAGATAGTATCGTGAAGGTTCTGAGTCATCCAGGTCATGGTACCCGAGTAAGGGTTAAATCAGCAGCAACTGAGACTTGGTTTAGATTCTTGAAGACGTTTCACTTCTCATCCGAGAAGCTTCTTCAGTTTTGGCTAAATGGCAAGGGAACCCAGGGATATAACCTCTGTGGGGTCGTTAGCAGGATAATATAAACCACTCAGTACATTGGTGCTCCTTCTATGCCAAAGTAGAGATGCCATTACTCAACAGAGGAGGAGGCCTAAGGCATCAGCTGTCTTCCACCTACAATGCTGTCCTGACATCCCTCCCCAGGAGATTAAACCACCGTTCACAGTTGACCTCACTTGACCGTCATTCACACCTGGCATCGACTGACTAACACCTTGAACGACCCATGTTGCAGTCGTTCACACTAGGCATCAGCTGACTCTAACGACCCATAACTACTCACGTCACACCTAGGAGCACCAATGTACTGAGTGGTTTCTATTATCCTGATAACGACCCTACAGAGGTTAAATTCCTGTGTTCCCCTGCTATTTAGCCAGAACTGAAGAAGCTTCTTGGATGAGAAGTGAAACGTCTTCGAGAATCTATACCAAGTCCAGTTGCTGCTGCTTTAACTCTTACTCGGACACAGATATCGTTTTTATTCCATGCATTCCTTGTGAAAACCCACAGTGCAACTCGACTGTTGATAGTTTGGAGATTTGGGTGCGTTACGCTACAAGTCTGATAAGATCCCTTCTTTCTAACTGACGCTGGCTCAAGTGACATCACTTCGTCACAGGCAATTTATCAGATTTTGCTTACAAAATACTATTTTCACACATTAAGTAGTATTCCCCAAGACCTGTAAACATACTTGTGCATGCACTATTAAGATACCCAGGCCAACAACTTCTGCTATGTTGAAAAGATTAAGATAAAAGTATCTCTGAGTGATCTTAAAAAGCAGCTAGACGTGTTTTGTCACATAAAACTTCTGTATTTTAAATCATCTATCCAGTCATGACTGAAAAAAGTTGAGGACGTTCAACTCAGACCACCATGACCTTCAGAGTTTGGCCGCAGTGAGGCCTCATTACATTAATTTCAGAAACCCTGATAGCGATATAACAACTATGGATGCAGCAAAACAAAGACAACTGCCATGGGCCATCACTGAAGCTAGTGCATAAAAATAATTGGCCCTGGCAGCAGCTTAACTCTATCACTACATGAGTCACTAAAACTACCATATTTAAATGAGTGAAATTTCAGGTGAAAGTACAGCTGAAAGTCAAACATTTTGATGGATTTGTGTCCCAACTTATCTTCCCAATGTCTGCATGAAAAACTGATTTGTATAACTGGTTCTTTATGCCCAAAATTCATGGACTGGTGCATTGAATTCACACGCATCCTGGCAGAAAACATGCAGCTTAATACCTAATTTAATAGTATATATTCTGCAGAAAAGCTCGTGCAGAGCCGCACAGATGGTTTGCGGGGCTTGCAGAGAGCCACATAGATTCGCCGCGCATCTCCTGAAAAATGGGACTACGCGTCAGGCACTGCGGACGCCGCAGATTGGACATAAGAGCCGGGTGATGGGTGAAGTACCTCACATCTATTACAACAACCTTATTAACTCTAGGTACAGGAGCTCCTCCTCCTCATCATCCAACTCTTCCATGATTTTTTTCCAGCTATGGAGTTGTGTTGGGCCAAACTTATATTGAACTCTGACTCACGTCTATCAAATAAATCAAAGAGCGCCTGACAAAGGATTTGAAATCCGTGGGTCCAAATCAAAAAGAAACATACGCGCAATCAGCAGCGAGAGGTGTCTGCACAAAACGCATAGGCGCACAGCTGCAGGGAAATCAGACATAACAAGAATATGAGGCGATGTTTGTAAGATATTGGGATCATTGAAAAAGCAAGACTAGATTTCACTAGTCATACGAGTTATTCATAGTGCAGTTCACTTTTGTCATGTTACAATAGAAGAAATTCATTTCTTGGCAAGATGTTGCACGGTTCACTTTAAAAGCAACAAAAGAAACCTACAAGTGCATGATTTGGCTACTGAACTCCTCAGTGCTTCTTTGTCTTGTCTTGTTTGTCTTGTGTTGTTCATCCTCCTTCAAGTGTGTTTCTATTTTGGTGGTTGTCTGCTGCCAGTTCTAAGCAGGCATACTGGCAGCCTGCTACCGGGAAAGCCCATTTTAAAATGTGCACAACCTCCACCCTGCCAACACGTCACCAACCGCCCAGCAGACTTTAAAACAAGTGCACCCATCAAGCGTCTTACCTGTTCTGTGCAGTGAAGGTCTCTCTCTGGAGGTGTGGGCCGCTGTATACCACCCTGCTCAGCCCGTGATTGGCTAGAGCCCCTTCTGTGAGGGCAATGGAGCCGATGGCTGAAGGCTGGAGGCGGGGAGATGAAGTTTTTAAACTGAACATTTCTGCAAATTAAAAGATTTGTGTGCCTTTGTGTGTGTTTCTCACCTCATGGTACACTGAGGGTTTGGAGAGGGAAGGGACGGTAAAAGACAACACTTTACTTTGTCCATCTTTATCAACTATTTCCTGTGAAAGAGAAAGACAGGAAGACAATGAGAAAATGTTCCAGCGGGCGAGAAAAACAGAAGCTTTTTTCAGCGTGTGCCCTAAACCTCTAAAGAGCATGTGCTTATCTCTTCAAGCACACTCATCTGCTATGCGTGGGTGTTTGTGTGTGTGGACCTCAGGGCCTCCGTTTCCCAAATCAGTCTGCTGGTGTGTGTGCTTATTTGTGTGGATATTGCGTGAGCACACACACACGCACAAACCCCGGGGTTTTGGTGTCCCCTGTGTGCATGTTAATGTCAAATAGATTAATAGGAGGCAGCCAGTGTGCTGAGTGACAGCTGACCTATTCTGCTATTCAGAGAGGAAGTTAGGGGACACTGCACTCTGCTGATAGATAGAACATCGAGAGCCAAAATTGATGAAAATAGGACTCAACACACTTTGATAATTACTGTGGGAAGCTTAAGGGCATTTGCAAGGTGCAACCCATCCATATTGTGTATTGGCAAAGCTACTGTGTTTCAATTCCTCTATTTCTAACCCACATTTCCTGTTACTCTCCATGCACAGCTGTCTAACAAGGCAGAAAGTACATAAAGTAATCTTTCAAAAACACATGACGCAGATCCCAAGAAATAGTTGAGCGGTTAAGTCCCTGGATCAAGGACCTTTTCCTGGTGTTTTTCCTCACCTTGCACTTATCACACTGGAAACATTTTATTGTTATTAACAAGAGCAGCTCTTCTCTACTGGTGATAATGAACCGATCGGTTGTGACATAAATGGTTTGTTGAAAATGTAACACACACACACACACACACACACACACACACACACACACACACACACACACACACACACACACACACACACACACACACACACACACACACACACCATCCTCTCCCCTACCAGGTTGTAAATGCCCAGCAGCAGGGCCTCGATGCAGCCCGACGTGTGAGGGTCTCTGGCTGCGCTGACGGACAGGAGGCTCCACAGGAGCTCTGGCAGGAACTGTAGCGTGAAACGCTGCAGCTGCGGCTCACCGCTTCGGTAAAACTCAAACAACTGGTGACACACTGGCTCCAGCAACTGGGGAGGACGGAGAGTCAAAAACATGGGCACATGGTTACATCCTGACAGCAGTCTACAAAAAAACAGCAACTGCCACTGTAACTGTAATATATTTTGCATTTGGCCTTAGGGCTGCAAATAACGATTATTTTCATTGTCGATTAATCTCTGATTAGTTTCCCGATTAATGGATTAGTTGTTTGGTCTATAAAATGTCAGAAAATGGTGAAAAATGGCAATCAGTGTTTCTCAAAGCCCAAGGTGACGTCCTCAAATGTCTTGTTTTGTCCACAACTCAAAGATATTCAGTTTACTGTCATAGAGGAGTAAAGAAACCAGAAAATATTCACATTTAAAATGTTGTTCTTAATTTGGTAATACCCATTGATTTCTGGGATTCACCATGTTTTATTATTTTTGCGCTTCTCTTACGTAAGATAACATTTTACGAGTGGTCGAGAATTCACTCTTACTGGAGACAGATAAGAAAAAATATTTTGTTTTCACAGTCCACACATTGTTAAATTTGGGGAACATAAAAAACACATGGAATCAAATTTAGATTATTATATGTTCTAGAGTAATTATAGTGATTAGATTATTAAAGTTGTGGGATAAAGACATTTTATTGGTCTATTGATCCCCATTAAGATGATAAAAACCCTTCCCTTGGACTATCTATAAAGTTCTTCTTTTCACAGCATTTTTAATGGCATCTCTCCAATTCTTGGGCATGTACCAGAGTATTTGCATACTGCACAACACCTGCCCTTATAAAGTGTTCATGGGGTGTTACCTATGCCAACAATAAACATGCCTCCAATGTATGATCAACTGGGTAAGAGCAGATTTGGATTGGTTAAGAACCTTTGGTGCATCTGCAGTTAACTTATTAACTTTTTTTTTTCTTAACAGAAAATTAAGAGAAAATATAAGAGAAATTTAAGAGAATGTTGCTGTATGAGGCCCATTGTTTACATGAATACAAATATTTAAATGTGTGTCCATACATCGCTGTAGTTCTCTCGGATGACCTTGTAGAGTGCAGGGACCAGAGCACCTTTGTCCTTTAGTGAGGCGGCGTAGGTTGACACAGCACTGTCAGGGAGGGTCTGAAACACACACAAACACACACACAGCTGAAGTTTGATACACTACTGACTTACCAATAGCCTAAAAATAAAAACACAGCATGGTAAATTGAGAAGCGAGTACTGAATAGCCAACGTCTGTTGATGTAGCCTAAATTTGATCACTGCTGATTGATTCACATTACGTCCACAGATAATTTAAAGCAAGAAATCTGCCCAAAATTATGGTTACAGGTGAATGAGACAGAATTGATATGAATAAGAGTGAAGTATAAGCAACATAGCAATACATTGTTTGACATTTGAACAATATTTCGACACTGTCTAAAGCCTGCAGAGGCAGACAGTGAGTGTGTCTAAAGAAGCTGTCAGTCACATCAATCTGGTTGCATTGAGAGAGGATGACAGGTACCACAGGTCCTCGTACGTTCACACAGGAAGTTCCCTTCTGCTCTTTATTATCACACCTCACCGAGCCATGGCTTCGGTAGCAGTCACGTATCGGTGAGGAGTGCTCATGTTTGAGTAGGAGCAGGCAATTTTCTGGGAACGAAGCACTTCAGAGTGTGTT
>CAKAOI010045810.1:8982-36117 GCA_916701655.1 Sebastiscus albofasciatus | reverse complement strand
ATATATATATATATATATACACACATACATACTAATATAAATGGTGAAAATGATAAGAGGTTAATTTCATCAATCATAATAATAATTTAGTGAGATTATTATAGTGTAGGTGTTAATGTCTTGTGTCTCTGTCTCAGTGTGTCTCCGTGTGTCTCCGTGTGTCTCCTTGTGTCTCCTTGGTGTCCACACACAGCAGAGCGACATCCAGGTCCCACATCCGGGTCCTCTCGCAGCCAGCGTTGTCAAGGCAGCCTGAGAGAGCAGCGGCTGAGCTGAGCTGAGCTGCAGTGTCCTCCTGGAGACACTGTCTATCTCTGTCCAACTAAACGTTCACTAAAAACTGTCCCGGGGAAAGTTAGGTGTAACTAAACAGGTACCGTGGTATGCATGTTTTTTATATCCACATGTTTTCCTTAAAGCGTCCTGCTGCTTTCTGTGCGGTGTTTAAGACAGGCAGCAGTTGTCTGTCCGTGTGTTGGACAACAGGAGGAGGATCTGGTCCATTGTGCAGCACAGAGACAGACACACTCGGTTTACCACCCTAAATACGGCTCTTTTTACACCGTGTTTCCGTGTGTGTTGTGTATTCTGTCGCTTTGAATGCGTTTATAATGAAACAGAGAGAATAAAGGATAATAAAATGGCTCCAGACAGATATAATTTGTGATAGAAAGGGACAGGTTTAAAGGGACAGCGTCACTTCCGGGTTCATGTCTGTAGCTACACATACATAGCCTCCATGTTTATATAATATCACCTACAGATACTGGGATATTTAATATGCATGCATTTAAATATGTTTATATATTAAACCAGCTATATGATGTACTAGTGTCTCACAGTGTGAGCTGTGTAGTGAGAGGAGATGGGCGTTTTTATTGTTATGTATCCTGCATAATAATGCTTTGTCTGTTGATTTGCATCCATTTATATATAGGAGGAGTTATTGGAAATGTATGTGTCCAAATTTGATATATATATATATATTTTTTAGTAAAGAAATAGTAAATAGTTAAAGTTACAAAGTGAAAGTAATGTTTTCCACACAATGGGAATCTATTGTATATGATATATAAGAATATATAAAAATGTGATGAACCACAAGCTTGAAATGTGAATTTATATCACATCTGAAATGTGATAAATTCACATTTGCAAACAGTAAATGTGAATTTATTGCATATGACATGTTTCACATGTAATGATCATCACAAGCCTGAAATGTGAATTTATCACATCTGAAATGTGATTATAAAATTATAAATTGGTGTTTTCATATGCTAAATCTTTCATTTCAAGTGTGAAATATCTAAAAAAAAAAAAAACATGTGGCTTTATGATGTGTTTCACATGTGATGAACATGTGATTTAAACACGAAATGGGTCATAATGTGATTTTTTTTAGTAACGACAGAGTAAATACTAAAGTTTCAAAGTGAAAGGAAGGTTTTCACGTGAAATGTCCTTAAGCCACACAATGAGAATCTATTGCATATGACATGTTTCACATGTGATGAACCACAAGCCTGAAATGTGATATAAAAATCATAAATTGGTGTTTTCATATGCTATGTCTTTCATTTCAAGTGTGAAATATCTAAAAATCATGTGGCTTTATGATGTGTGTTTTCACACTGAAACCTCCTGAAACCACACAAAGGGAATCTATTGCATAAGACATGTTTCACATGTGATGAACCACAAGCCAACATCATGTGGCTTTATGATGTGTTTCACATGTGATATAAAATCAGAAACCACACAATGGGAATGTTTATTATATTATATTATATATGTTTATTATTGCGGTCGTAGTTGGTGTTTCTGTCTTTCTGGACTGCATTATATTGAAATGTGGTTCTAATATTCTTCCCCCGGCTGAAACAATTAGTCAATTAATCAATTAGTTTATTGACAGAAAATCAATCAACAAGCAACAATTCTTCTTTTAAAGCAAAAACACTTTAAGTGCAATGGTTTCAGCTGCTAAAATGTGAGTTTGCTGGTTTTCTTATTCGTCTCCCATGGTAGTAAACATAATCTTTTTGGACTGTTGGTAAAAACAAAACAAGACTTTAAATGCATGTGCTCTTGTAATTTGTTATGGGCATTTTCCAATATCTTATAGACCAAAAGATTTTATCGATTAACAGAACATTATGATCTTTCTAAAGGTAGAATTTAAGTCGGGGCTGTGTGATTGGATTGCATTATTAGATTGTACAGGTGTACCTAATAAAGTGACCACTAAGTGTATAGTTAAATTAATACCTCTCTGACAGTGTCAACAAAAACCAAAGCATTATAATCTTAGTAAGGATAGAGTTTATGGCTGAGCTGCTGTATTGGATTGTACTGGTGTACCTAATATGGTGGCCACTGAGAACATCTGACCTTCAGACTTCCCTTTTTAAAGACACGTGATATAAAATGACTTTGTTACAAGCTGTTTGTGATGTTTGATGTAACTAAGACTTGTCTTGTGTTCCTCAGGGTCCCTGCATGCAGATGTGATGTCTGAGAGATCTGGCAGCTGCTCAGCGGAGCGAAGCGTCATATAGGAGGACACCATGTAAGTTGATGTCAGAGAGGATTCTCGACTGAGGGGGATGAACTGAATCGGCGCCACGAGGGTGAAGAGCCAACCAGTACCGTTGGATGAGAACTGATGGGCTGTCCGAGCTGGCGATGCCAACTGCAAAAGATAAAGACGGTTCCATGTCCCACCGCTACCGGCCTGCCTCGGAATACGACGATGCCACCCTCGTCCAAAAGAGACAATACTGGAGAACCAAGAAACGAGAGCAGAGAGCCCGGCTGACGGAGCGCAGAAGAAAGTCGACGCAAGACGGCCGAGGGGGGAAGCTCCTACATCTGCACGCCCCAACGGCGGTGAATTCCACTTTGTCTGGCTCTTTTGCTGCTTTCTCTTCTCCTTTGGTGGGCAACGATGACTCATACAAGACGGTCTCTCCTGCATCACAGGGTGGAAATACAGTGGGAGTTAAAGCCGCTGGAAACCAAAAGGAGAAGTGGTTCCACACGGTGAAACTCAACAAGGTCTTGCCTCAGTTGCCAGCGTCATGTTCCATCTCAGCCAAAGCTGCTCGGGGCCACGCAGCCACGGTGAAATGCCTAACAGCGAGGGGCGCTGTGAGCAGAGCCGTTACCTCAGCTACGCCCGGTGGAACCCAGCTGAACACCCGTTCCTCAGTGCCTCCAGTCAGAGTGACCAGAACTACCAATGGCAGCTCCGCTAAAACAACACCTCAGCCATGTGTGTCTATGCAGGGCGCAACAGTCCCCAAAACGCAACAGAAGGCACAAGTTGCATCACGCATTCAGCCCAAACTCTCCCCCACCACAGGTATGATTCTCGTGTCTTCTCCATGTGTCCCAGTTTCTATTAAAACAGAGGACGCGACAGCGAACACAACACCTCAAAGTGGAACAAAGAGTGCCTTGGTCACCTCGCCGAGGGCTAAAGGTGTCGGCGCCTCGCGGTCTTCCCTGGAGCCGGAGGAGGAGAGAGCAGCCAAGCGCAGAGAGCAGTGGCGGATCAAAAAGCGAGAGCAGAGGGCGAAGCTGGCGGCTCAGATTGCTAAAGCCAGAGAGAGGACGCAGAGCGCGGAGATGACGTTACAGAGGCAGACGGCACAAAAAGTAGGATTTGTGGGTGGCGCGAATCTCCAGCATCTTCCATCTCAGTCGTTTATGAGAGGAGCGGGCCAGAAGCAGTGTCCTGCTCGGGTCAAAAGGGAAAATGATAAACTGCAAAGTGGGGCGACAAGTTTAGCGTCAGTCAACCTGCAAGCAGATCGGATAAAAGTACAAAACCCACACGGGACCAGGACGACGCAGACGTCATGTGATGTTGTTTCTGTGAGGAAGCCGGGGGAGTCGCAGAGAAAGTTTCCAAGTTACGTACATCTTTCTAACGTTTCTCGAGGGATCGCACGATGTAAAACGCCGAGACAGAGGTTCATCGACGCCCAGAAGAATTTCATGATTCAAAGAAACATAAGATGTAAATCCCCGTTTTTCACTTCAGTCTTTGGCACCCGAAATATCCCCCACATCGACCCCAATGACACGCCCGAGCAGATAATAGCCAAACGGCGAGAGTACTGGCGGGTTAAGAAGCGCGAGCAGCGAGCTAAGATGTCGATGGAGGTGAAGGTTCGGCTGAAGGAGAAGGACTCTCTGATGCGAAGAGTGAAACGTTACCAGAACATCCTTCTGGAGATGAGGAGGGCCAGAGCGCTGGCACAGTCCGCAGGAAGCACCCTCACCCACACCCACGCCTCTGAGACCATCGGAGGGTTCATCAAAGAGGACGGGACGGTGACCATTAGCATTCCCCAGCTTCCTACAGATCACAACGCAGCAGAGTGTCATGTAGTTCCCAATAACACCCCCATCACAAAACCTCAGTACCAACCCAACACTAAACGGAGAGGTGCTACGCCCGTTAGTGTAACCCAGCCCCATCCTCCCCTCCGCCCAGCTCAGGTGAAAGTCTCTTTTCCTCTCGCTGGACAGTTGGTCAACAAGCCTCCGAGACTACTGTCAATCAGACCGAGGACTCAACTCGAAAGCACAACCGCTCCTAATTCACACAATTTAGCGATCCAAACTGTTAGTCAGCTCACGCTCACTCATCCTCAAACCCCTCAAAATGCCCTTTCTGTAGGAGGATCGACAGCAGGGTCGAAACTCGGCGGCTGCGTCATGAAAATGGCCGTCTCGAGGAGCGCGGCGTCGCTGTCGGCGCTCTCTCTGGATCCAGGGCTGACGGAGGAGGAGAGGATGACGAAGAAGAGGGAGTACTGGAGGCTAAAGAAACGAGAGCAGCGAGCAGCCCGTGCCACTCGATTGAAGCAGGGCGTCTTACAAGCGAGGGCCCACGCGACCTTACAGAGGAGGAAGGCCCAGAAGCAAGTAGCAGTGAGCTCCGTATCATTAGCCAGGAGTCTTACTAACCGTACAGGAAGTGCTCAGCCTCTCCCCGACAACAGTGTGCCTGAATCGCCGCATGCAAATGAGATAAAACAAGAGAGTGAGTCTATGCCAGCAGTTGACCTAAATTCTCAACCAGAACAAGCCATCTGTCCAGATATCAAAGCCCCAGCCTCCCCACCACCTCCAGCGCCTCAGCCAGAGCCCGACCCAGCTCTGCTGAACGCAGACAGCCAGGCTACCACTCTGCTCGCCGTGGCCTCTATGAAGAAACTCCTGGAAGAGTCACTTAGCACGGTGACAGAGTGTAGCGGTGTGCAGACTGGCATTAAAATAGAGTCAACGGAGGAGACCTCAGTGGAAGAGATGGAGCCAAGTTTACTTCTGAACGAGGTGGCTCCTATTGCCGCTGACTTGACATTGGAGATAAAAAGCTGGCAGTCAGATATCGATGCGTTGGTAGAAGCAGGTTCACCAAGCCCTCATCTCAAGGACTCACCACAAAGTAGCGAGATACTTCCTCCTCTCCCCACCTCCAGCGAGGTTGTCCTGCACGCCACCTGTGAGCACTCCTCCCAAACCCCTTCGAACTTCATAGTGAACCCCTCCATGGAAGGCTCTGACGGCCCGTCTTCACCACGCAGAACCCAGAGGCTTTGCGCCAAAAAAGAAGAGCATCAGAGCTGCTCTTCCCCCGAGCCGCCAAAACTACATCACCTACCTGTTGTTCAACCACAGTGTGAACAACAGTGTCAGGCACGAGAAGAATGCCAAAACAGCAACTCGCCACCAGCACAACAACATCTCAGCATGGTGCCCGAGCACAGCGGTTTGGTCAGCCTGCAGAGGAAGAGAGAGTACTGGAAGCTGATGAAGAGGCAGCAGAGGGCCAGGTTAAGGGCCAGGCAGAGAGAAAGACAGGGAGAATGCAGCAGTCGGCTTTCCCAGAGAATCATTCAGGTGATGTGAACATGCTTGATACAGTATTGTTTTGCATTTGATTGGGTATTAATAGAGACAGTGTGAAGGAGTCGGTGGGGCAAAGTTTAGAAGAAGCAACAACAAAACACTGTACGGACCTAAAGTGCACTCAATTCAGCTGTTATTAGCTCATTAAATGGGCATTATTAGTCGTTATAAGCCTCATAGATGTGGGTCAGTAGGGGCCTGCTACACCTACTCTGATCACCTAATCACAATTAATCGCATGATATATGTTTAAAATGTACCTTAAAGGGAGATTTGTCAAGTATTTAATCCTCTTATCAACATGAGAGTGGGCAAATATGCTGCTTTATGCAAATGTTTGTATATATTTATTACTGGAAATCAGTTAACAACACAAAACAATGACAGATATTGTCCATAAACCTTCACAGGTACTGCATTTAGCAGAAAAAATATGCTCAAATCATAACATGGCAATCTGCAGCCCAACAGGCAACAACAGCTGTCAGTGTGTCAGTGTGCTGACTTGACTATGACTTGCTCCAAACTGCATGTGATTATCATAAAGTTAGCATGTCTGTAAAGGGGAGACTCGTGGGTACCCAGAGAACCCATTTACATTCACATATCTTGAGGTCAGAGGTCAAGGGACCCCTTTGAAAATGGCCATGCCAGTTTTTCCTCACTAAAATTTAGCATAACTTTGGAGCGTTATTTAACCTCCTTTGCAACAAGCTACTATGACATGGTTGGTATCAATGGATTCATTAGGTATTCTAGTTTCATATGATCCCAGTATCTTCAGTCTGAGCCCGCTACAACCTAAGTTGTGTTAATGAGTTAAAGAAATTAGTGGCGTTAAAGACGAGTTTGCGTAAACTTTTAATAGCCCTAGTTCTAACACGTTGTAAAACTGAATGAAACGTTAACGTTTTGAACACAAACAACAAAACAGCTTCTTTAGATTTAGGCAACAAAACACTTTTAGTGGAAAAAGGTGAAAAGATCTGTGTTTTGGCTTAAAATACCTGCGTCTGAAAAGTGAAAGTTAAAGGTTGCGAACACAAAAACAACTACACGTTGTTGGTTTCACACAGGATGCGAACCCCAGTTTCCTGGGTGAAAGTACTGTGTTTTGTGTTCCATCCATCACCCCCGACCTCCACCGCATAGAGCTTCATGCTGTCTACGCTACAGCACCTGACTGAGGTCGCTGTCGGCTTCGTTTATATCACCCATGTGAATCATTGATAAAAACCTACTAGTGGGTGTAGCAGGGCCTTACTGACCCACATCTATGAGGCTTATAACCACTGATAACGCCCTTTACTGTCCTGATAAAGGTCTAACTGGCTCCCTTTAGCTTAAGCAAGCAAGACAGTATTTTGCTACGCCAGCTACACACTGTTGGTGCTTTAGGGGAGCTGAAGAGAAGCAAGGCACTCTGGGGGCGCGTATAAACATCATGTCCTTTGGAATTTCCCAGCAAAACGGCGCCAAGTTCTTTACATAGACCACAGACTGTTATTGGCAACTGAGAAAGTCGGGGAAGGTCTCAGTTTTTAAGTGCAATACGTTCACATATTGGCAATAAAAAGCGATTAATACATATCAATTGTTACATATTGTACCTTTAAAATAAACCAGTTTCTAGATGATGAACTCTGATTATGCTGAATTCATAACATCCGGTGATGCTAAAGATATCCGTGCCTCTTCCATGGGACTTGTTAGTTAGCACAAAGAGTTTGAGGTTAGTAGGCATAGCCAGTGCCCCCTCCAGCTGAAACCTGAGTCATCACCACAAACCTCTGTCTGGCATTTGACACCTGAACAACAAAAATAGAGAGGAGTGTGACCTGGAGGGGCCTGCTTAAAGCTAAGGGAAAACACATACGTGCATGTTTAGTAAAGATTATTGTCTGATTGCTGTATGTGTATTTTAATAGTGTTGATCATTTGTTCATGTTTGTCTTTCAGGCTCCTTGTCTGGATATTATGAACACTGTTAAGGGTGTGAATCGTCCAGCGAAACCAGCCCTCCAGCCCAAGCCATCCGTCGCTTCTCTGACCGCGGTGACCAGCATCCCCACCGTCCTGCTCGTTAGCCCGACGACATGTAACGCCGAACAGTCACCCGACACACTCCAGGTCAAACTGCCCGTCACCAGCGTCTCCTGTTCGCCCAGAAGTGAGCAGAACCACATGAGCGTCGGGGCTTCGCAGATGGACTATCTCGAGAATCTGCAACAAGCCGTGCCGGCTTCACGGAAGTGGATGTCCAGAAGCACAGACTTGGCCTCCTCCCTTCCTACTCTGAAGCCCCCGGACAACCCGCTGTCCAGCATCAACCTGCAACCCATTGAACCCCCTCTAACTCCAAATTCCAGTCCTATAAAAATCCCTTGTGCTCAACTTCAGAGCCCCACACATATGCTAGAATCTCCCATCAAGCTGGGACCGATAGCCACCATGGTTCCACCGAAGCCCGTCCCAGGGGAGGCTGAGGAGGACTTTCTGAGGAGGAAGCGGGAGTACTGGAGGATCAAAAAGAAGGAGCAGAGAGCCAGGAAGGCCATTCGGGAGAAGGGAGTCAGTCCAAGGAGAGCCTCCAACAACCTGAGGCCCATCCTGCCTGCCCAGGACCAACAAACACAGGTCAGAGCTGCACATGTACAATAGATAGAAAGACTAGGGCTGTCAAAGTTAATGCAATAATAACATGTTACTTTTAGGTTGTAGCGGGCTCAGTTTTTAAGCTAAAGAGAACATACTGATATCATATGAAACTAGAAAACGTAAGGAATCCATCGGTACCAACCATGTCATACTAGCTTGTTGTGAAGGAGGCTAAATAACGCTCCAAACTTACGCAAAATTTTCGCGAGGAAAAACTGACATGGCCATTTTCAAAAGGGTCCCTTGACCTCTGACCTCAAGATATGTGAATGAAAATGGGTTCTATGGGTACCCACGAGTCTCCCCTTTACAGACATGCCCACTTTATGATAATCACATGCAGTTTGGGGCAAGTCATAGTCAAGTCAGCACACTGACACACTGACAGCTGTTGTTGCCTGTTGGGCTGCAGTTTGCCATGTTATGATTTGAGCATATTTTTTATGCTAAATGCAGTACCTGTGAGGGTTTCTGGACAACATTTGTCATTGTTTTGTATTGTTAATTGATTTCCAATAATGAATATATACATACATTTGCATAAAGCAGCATATTTGTCCACTCCCATGTTGATAAGAGTATTAAATACTTGACAAATCTCCCTTTAAGGTACATTTTGAACAGATAAAAATGGACAATCATGAGATTAATTGCTATTAAATTTCTTAACCGATTGAAAGCCTTAATATAAAAACTTGTTTTATGGCTCTCTGTCTAATTATTATGTTCGTATTAAATGATGAAGAGCACAGATTAGTCATAATAAAACACCTCTCAGGTTACATTCTCACTGAAAAGTAATTGTATGACAAATCATATGTTTTGATTCAAGCATCTTTGTTTTCTCTCTCTCTGTCTCTGACTAATTCCTTTAGGATTCTGGTCAGTGGGTGAGCTCCTCGGAGGAGTCGGAACATCTAATGAGGTGGGAATTGTGTGTATTACTGACTTTAAATTGCTGCCAGCTCGATGTGGGATAGTAATGAATGTGACTATTTTCCCTCTTTTACAGCACGTCAGAGGACACCGACCCGGGATCCTTTCCCTTCGAAGGTTACACAGCACCGGTCGAAGGTGAGGCATCAACTATAGCCCTGTTTCCACCGCAGGAGCTTTCACCCCTGGTTCACTAAGAACCTTTTGAGGAACTCATTGCATTTCAACCGCAGGAACCAGGGTCTAAATTAAGGCCCTGGTAGGGGGTAGTACTTTTTGAAAGTACCGTAACTTTGGGGGTGAAGTTTGCAGGGATGATGGTCGCTGATTGGATTGAAAGAACCTTTTAGTTCCTTGAAAAGTAGTTCCAGTGACTAAAAGTCCCGGGACCTTTTGGTGGAAACCCAGCTCACTTTTAAGCAAAAGAAATGCACATTAAAACGTTTTCTTTCAACTGTCTCCTCAGACGAGGCCGAGCTTCTGTTCGGCGACTACGAGAACAACAACGACGAGGAAGATCCCGTCTCGGTCGCCGTGTGGAGGAACCGCTACCTCATGGACTACGATCCTCTCAACCAGCTGCTGGTGTGCATGGTGTGCGGGGAGCTGCAGTACTCCCACAGCCTGGAGGGAGTGAGGGCCCACATTGACGAGGCCCACCCGGACACCCTGAACCTGGAGCCCAGGGAGCAGCGGCAAATACTGGAGGCCTGGGACGAGCAGGTGTCCCAGCGGGAACGCTTCTTCACCAGCCAGCTCCAGCAGCACAGCGGCGCCCTGACAGGTACAGTGTGACTGCACCCAGAGGACATGGAGAGAGGGCAGGGGAGCTGGTAGAGTGTGATATGTTGGTCCAAGAAGTGAAAGGAAGACTGATATAGATATTAAATAACAGGACCAGGGGGCTCCAAAAGGGCTGGAGCCGGCCCTGCATATGATACCAGTATCTCCACTCTAGCTGTAAAACTGAGCCCGCTCTAACCTTTGACCTCTGACCTCTAACATTTTAGAGTAACAACATTTGTTCACCTTTAAGTTTTTGTTTTTGCTGTTTGTTCACCCAAGATTTTGCCTTTTTGTGTTGTACTTGTTTTGCAGAAGTACACAGGAACTGAAGAACAAAGACTGCAGGAGACAACTGAAGACCACGGACGGACCAGGAGAGAAAACCCACACTTTGTCTTATTTATTTATTGTAACTTTCATAGCGAGTCACCTTGAAAGAGAACGCTGTAAAGGGAAAATTCACCCCCCAAAAAAAGCAGCTTTACCTCATTTCCTACCCAGGTTTGTGATGTGGGTTTATGAAAGTCAGTATTGTTTTTTTTTTTATTACATTGAAGCTATGACAACTGAGATTTTGTGATAATATTTAAAATATTTAAAGGAGAAGTCCAACATTTTTGGGAAAAACAGTGGTTGTACTAAGCTAGGCTAAAAGCATGCTGGACCTATGAACTCACAGATAAAACTTATATTGAATTTCATTTTCATATTCTTGCTCTACTTCTAAAAATCTTCAATTATTCCTTCAAGTTTGGCCGTTTTTTAACCCTCAACATCTAGAAACGCTCAGTGCTTCACACAGACTTTAACTCCAGTCAGATAGAAACAGCATTTAACCGTCACAGGAGAATAAAACCTTTCCTCTTTAAACAGACTGTGTGACTTTTGCTGAAGTGGCACTTACAGGATAATAGCAATTTCCCTTCATTTCCCAAGATTCTCTTGAGTCGGTTGTTTTAAAGACTTCATCAGGTGACCTGACTGAGAGCGAGCTGAATGGGGCCACAAGCAGGAAACAACAAAGTCATGGTGAGTCACGCTGTGTTTACCTCTCTTTTACCTTTAAAACCAACCAATAAAACCATTA
The DNA here is from genome assembly GCA_916701655.1 of Sebastiscus albofasciatus. Taxonomy (NCBI): domain Eukaryota; kingdom Metazoa; phylum Chordata; class Actinopteri; order Perciformes; family Sebastidae; genus Sebastiscus; species Sebastiscus albofasciatus. Next base: position 24,722 of record CAKAOI010045810.1, on the reverse strand, counting down.
AATATTTATTGGTGACCTGCTAAAAGCAGCCCCACCCGTGACCTCAGCACTCCGTATGTAACTCTGTGGCATAGCATTTCCTATGCAAACCATACAGGTTTACCTCTTCTTCAGCAGCAGGAAGTTGTATCTACAAAGGCATTTTCAAATGTATTAAATTTTTTAGCTACAGTAGGATGAAGCAGTGGCCGGTGCAGGTAGTGAAATATTTAATTCAAACATTCTTGCTGTGGCCAAACATTTGATCTTTCTGGGAATAGACATCTGCGAGAATACGAAAATACAACCTGCTGCTGGATAACAGGTAAAAAGTCATGTTTTGATTTTCCTGTAAGGTTTGCAGAGGTGTAACCGAATCACAGAGTTAAAGGGATAGAAACACTTCAGGTGTTGTTTTAACCCAAACCGCGATCTTTTCCTAAACTTAACAAAGTACTTTTTGTCACGTAACTTCCATACTTAAAGGGACTGTTTGTAAGAATCAGAAATGCTTGTTAACAGCGACACCTGTGGCCGTTACGTCAACGAAAGTCAGCGTCCTGTTGCTCGCGCTTGTGCTCGCTCTACATAGACATGAACGAGCATCGCTCAAAACAGTGAGGCAACACACGTCAGCTAAAACCACAACACCACTCTATATTTCAGCTGCTTGGCAGTAATGTTAGCTGATCAGATGAAGGTCTCTCCATGAATCAGTGCTGATCCTAGTGTTGGCTTTTTCTGCTTCAGCCTCCCGACCGCGGTCGGAGGGAACAGGGGAGACACCGGAGTTTTGGTCGGAGACGATAACGTTTCTCGCTGCGGAGCCCCGTCACTTCACAAGACACGGGAATCCTCTGTTGGTCTGGAGGAGCTGCAGCAGTTATTTCTGCACAAACGTCCACTGTACATTCACTAGATATTCTCAGAGCTAAACTAACTCTTCTGCAGTGTGTAGTGTGCACACATGCACCTGAGAGTGGAGCGAAAGCGCAAGAACAAGCGTGGTGTGTGAGTGGAGGCAAGCAGGCAGGCAGAGGAGCAGAGTACAGCAGGGACTCCGGTCCTGGAGACCAAAGCTACGGTCTCCCCCGCGTCCTCCAACCGCGGCCAACACTGTTTTGCAAGACGGGCTTCACTAGATAGAACTTTGTGGTTTTGGTGCTTCCGTGTAGTTTGTGTTGGAGTCTGAGTCTGAACAGCGTAACCACACGCGAGCACGCATTGGACACCGACCCGTATTGATTTATACGTGTAACAGTCCCTTTAATTTACAGTTAGCCTATATCTCAGCCTTGCAGTGCACTGTCACCTCACAGCAAGAGGGTTGCATGTTCTCCTCATGTTAGCCTGAATAGAATAAGCAATTACAGAAAATGGATGGATGAATGTACAGTTTATCTGTTGTACTATTATTGTTATGCATTGAATATAATGTGAACTATCCATAAAATATGTTACTTAGTCAGGCGTTGAGTTTACTCAATGATAGAAAAGGAGTCCCATAAGGCAAAAGGTTGGGAACCACTGCTCTGGATAACAGGTACACTACTTAGGACCCTAAGTAGAGTTTCATTACAGTAACTTAATCGTAGCAGTCAACCATTCGATGTCTTATATTTCTTCTTTTTCTGTCCCTCTCAGCCGGTGATCACTGTACAAGCGCCGCCTGCCCAACAGTGAGGAGACAAAGTGGACGAGCGCAGAAGACAGATGTTCAGCTATATATAAATGCTACACAAATTTAAAGCTGCACTAATCAATATTTTTATATTAACAATGGATCAAATGATTATGTGTAATGTGAAAGGGGTCGAAAAACACAAAAAGAGTTATCATGAACTCATAAGCTCATTGTTTTGGTTCTCTATAGACTGCCGTTGTTATCATCATCAGCCACTGTGCACTACCTGTCCAGCAGCAATCAGCAGACAGACACAGTTAGAGACTAGCTGGTGAACATAGTGGAGCATTTAGCAGCAAAAAGAGACAGATATTGTTCTCAGGAGGTGGTGGAGACCAAAACCAGAGCATAAAATGGGGACTGAATCAGATTTGCATCCATCAGGTGGACACAAACACGACTGAATGTGTCTGCTGGATGTGTAAATATGCAAATATCTTCTAACACATTTGTCATAGCAACTTTATAAGATGATATGTCAATTTTGTGTTTACAGCTTGCTCCACTTCACCTAAGTGGTAAAAAAACAAATCTATGAATGCAGCTTTAAGACAGAACTTAAGTATTTTTTGTAAAATTACAACGTCCTCACACTTTGTTTGCGTATTGCCATATTTTTTTAATTAGATATTTGTTTTTATATGTACTCCTTTAATGTTAACCTTAATCATAGTCTATTTTTGTCAATTAAAGCGCTACCTTAGGCACACGGGACTAATACCTAATAGAAAGACATTAAAGCGTCTCTATGGTATGTAACTTTGGCTCAACTGTGAAATCCACAAGAGGCATTCGTACTGGATAATGTGAAAATGTAATGTGACAGTAGCATAAGTAGAGAAAAAGTCATGAACAGTCAATGAACAGGTCAGTAAAAAATATGTATCTAAAGTTAGCTAACATTAGCCACCATAAGCTAGCCTACAGGTCAAACCGGACAAAGTAAAACTGTAACAAGACAAAACCCCAAGAGTGAACTGAATTGCTGAGGAATGAGTCCTAAAGCGGGGAAATGAGTTAGCATTTTACCACTTCCTCTTCCGTTGTCTGGAAGTCAGTGGGCTTTATGAATGGGTTTCATTTAGATGCCTGAAATAAGGTCTTTGGTCTGCCTAACAAGTGGCTAACTGAGACTACTAAACGTCATCACGCCGACTCTTCTTTTATAAGAGGAAGGTTGTTACTTCTCATTTGAAAGGTACACAGCACTGCTTACATGTAGCCAATTTAGAAACATCACAGAGGCTAAATAATTACAACTGTAGAGAGACAACAAATAAACTTAACACTTCCAGCATGAGTAAAATCACAATTAATGCTTTTCTGAACCATATATTTGTCCAGATTGTTGGTTGCTTTATGATGATCACTATTTTTATAATGCTTTACAGTTGTATCTTTTTGTCACTGCAACTAACAACCATGGATAATAAAAGCTAACGAATGGAAGGCAGTTTCAGAGTTGTTCATATTTTCCTTTCTCTTCCATCTGTACTCCTACTGCTGTGACAGGAAATAAGGTTTCATGTACGCTACAAAACAATCTCATTTTATTTGTTACACAGTGCAATAAAAAGTGAATACATTAAACATACATGATACTGAAGACATGAACACAATGATAACACTGGGGGGGGGGCACTGGACAGAGATGTGCACCTTTCTGCTGGACAGCTTTTATGAAGTTACTTTATGGTCCTGAATCAGTTTACACATAACCTACAGAACTATCTACGACAGTGTCATGTGGCACCACAGTTACTTAAAGCCCCTCTCCAGTGTATTTTGGCATTTCAATGATATTTCATATTTATTTTAGTCATTTTAGCCATCAGATTAGCCAAAAAAAAGTATAAATAACTTAATTTTGTGCTCAAAGTTAAAACAAAAACAAAAAAAGGTTGTTGGTAAAATGGGAATATGACGTATAACTATAGTAGAAGCTGCAGGTCAAAGGTCATCGTCCAAGCTGCAGGAGCACTCATGCTCGTTTGGGTCTGAGCAGCAGCAAACTGATAAATCTGTTTATCTGTCCGTCAGTTTGTCTTTCTCGTTAGTTAGCTAGTCCAACTTGTTGCATCAGCCAACTAAGGGTTTTCATTTTAGTTTGTTTATTTTCACAATGGCATTAGTGCGTGCATTGAACGGGTGCAATCAACGTAGTGGATTATACGAAACAACGCACTGACTGTCTTTCTCACTCACTGTCTTCTTTACGGTCTCCTCCTCCTGGAGATAAACTAATGGAAAGCAGTCGATGTCGTTTTGGAGGTTTTGCCGGCCTTGAACAGGTCCAGACACTGGGGAGCGCACAATTTTCAGCCCAAAAGAAAACAAGAAAAAAGTCCCGTAAGAGAAATAAACGAATCACAGTGCAGCGCGGTGCGGTGTCGGTGCTGGAGCTGAGGCGAGAGTGGTCGGTGCTGGTGGACAGTGCACCTCCAAAACATGTCTATCCGTCCTCCGGTGTGCTGTGGGCGGTGTGCGGCTCCTCGGCGCAGCAGCAGCCAGACGGCCGCCTCGCCAGGAGGAGACAGTAAAGAAGAGAGCGAGTGCGATAGAGTTGTTGTGTTGAGCTAATTCTTGTCTCATTTGTGGTCAGATGAACAGCAAATTCATGTAAACTGGGTTGAAAAACGATGCAATCTGGTTGCCGTGGTAATGAATTACGTCTGACTATTAACCACACACACCATTCTCTGTTTGATAAAGAACATGATGGAAGTAAAACTGGCTGGAAGGGGGGCTTTAAGAAAGACATAAACGTTGAGGTTTGCAGGCTCCACTCTCTCATATCTGCAGTTGATCTGCCCAGTGGCTCTGTGGGAGATCAGGGAACAAATTAGTGAAAGCAAAAAGTACATTCACTTGTACATCAATTTTTAAAATAAATATTTAGCTATGGTCTTTAATACAGAATGTTACTGTGGATGTAATTTCCTTTTTGTTCTCTAACCTGTGATGCAGACGGTGCGATCACCTCCAGGTCTCCGGAGCAGCCGTGTTTATGGCGGATGAGACTCCCCCACAGCAGAGAGCGACGACACGCCGGGCATTCACCCTCCACTGGCAGGAGGTGGGACGGCTCCGACTTCAGGAAATGTTTAGCGAGGCAGGTCACATGACTGCTCATTCCACATGACGGGTGGAAACAGCTCAGCTTTTCTGACACCTAAGGAAAAGAAGAGACAAAGATGTACAGACGGACTCACTTTACTGCTTACAACTGACGGACTGTACTGAAATAAAGCTTATCAGGTACTTCACTATTCAAAATCACAGACTAAAGAACATAACTTAACTTTACCTTGACCCGCCCTTTACAGAGAGAACACCTGGATGTCTCCTCCTCCTCCTCTTCCTCCTCCTCTCCTACAGACTGCAGCGGCAGCTTCTTCTTCTTGGCTCTCACACTCCCAAAAGCGATGGGGATGTGCAGCGGAGGCTGCAGACTGGGCTCAAAGTCCATCCTGTACTCCTGTTTGAGCCAGCGGGCTGTCAGCGGCAGTCTGTCCCACGGCGGCACCCGCAGCATGTTGGAGACGACGCGCCAGTGGAACTGCAGGCTCGACTCTTTCCTGGAGCGCCGGGAGACGTGGGAGAGACGCCTGGAGGAGTGAGGGTTCTGCCACGCCCACTCAAACTGAAAAACACAATGAGGATAGTTAGAATTATTCAGCATGTGAGAAAAAAGGACACCAGGATTTGAATGCTCAAGGGACTTTTTGACAGGCAGAACACATACAGTACTAAATCTGATTGGGATTAATCATTTGATAGATTTATTTAACATATGTCAGTGCTTTTTAGGTTTTAAAATAACATTTAAAAGGGCCCACAGACATAATCTGCTACCAATCATACCATGCTGGCTTGTCAAGAAGGAGGTTAAATAACGCTCCATAAGTTAAGCAAAATTTTGGAAAACTGGCATGGCCATTTTCAAAGGGGTCCCATGACCTCTGACCTCAAGATATGTGAGGTTCAGGGGATTTTAGCCTGGGCCCTGACAAGAACAGACATTTCAGGGAGATACTGCTGACACTTCAAATTTCGGATGTAACAGACTAGAGTCACATTTAAAGGTACAATATCATGCTCATTTTCAGGTTCATACTTGTATTTTGTGTTTCTACTAGAACATGTTTATATACTTTAATATTTAAAAAAAAAACATTATTTTCCTCATACTGTCGGCCTGAATATACCTGTCTGAAACGCTCCGTTTTAGTGCATTTCAATGGAATTGCGTGGCTAGGCAACAGTTTGGGTCCATGTTTACTTCCTGTCAGCTGATGTTATTCAGATACACTGCAACCAGGAAATAAACTGAGACGCATTTAGAATGTTTATGTTTAAAACCGTGTAATGGCCTAAATATTGTATATTTGTGACATCACAAATGGACAGAAATCCTGATGGCTTGTTTCAAACGCACAATTTCTGAATACGGGCTGTGTGTGTTTCTCTGTGGATTGAGCGTTTCGATACTTTCACAGTATTTATATAGGACTTAAACTTGCTTTATAATATAAAAGACATACAAATGTCACTTTTTTTACAATATGGGACCTTTAATACTTTTAACTTTGGTGCAAAATACTGTCCAGTCACTTCAAACTTACTCACCCGAAGGGCAGCAATATCAGAGGGAAAGCCATGTATGATGAGGACCATCTCCCTAAACAAAACAAAAGGAATATATGTCAATAATTATGTAATTACACAGTATATGTCCATCATGTAGTACAGCATCATACCATGGTCCTCTTCCACTGGTCCTCTTTGCCCCTCCTCTGTGTCTTCCAGCGTTGTGTTGTCCGATCCTTCTCTCAGGATTCACAGTGAAGCCGATGTAGATACGACCTTTATATTTAGGATTAGTGCAGTACAGCATGTACACACCACAGAAGCTCTCTACCTCCACAACCATTCTTATTGTTACTTAGCTACTACTACTTTAACTCTTAACTAGTAAAACCACCAACAAAAAGATACAAAACTATAGTAAAACATGAGCCAGTTAAGTTGTGATAATGTTGACATTCTCTCAGTAACATTACATGTACTCTAAAGTAGATTATTTAAACATTTTCACTCATAGTTACAGAGCTGACTTTACAACAAATGAGAGGTTTGTTTACATTTGCATGGGTCCTGTCTAGAAGGTAACTCGCAAACTGCTGTTTGTTTAGTAGTCTAAGAAACTGCCTGATTAAAAACATTATTTAAAAAAAGGACTCAATGTGTCACTTTAAGAGACAAATAAAACACTAAAACACATTACAAATAACAACTGCATTCATTTATTCTGGTCCTGTAAATTTACATGTGAATTGTGGAAAGATGTCAATGATTTTATACTTGATAACATTTTCTCAGATTATGCACTTTACTATAGAAATATTTTATTTATATATAATAAATATTATATTATATTATATTAAATACTAAATATTGTAATATTATATTATTATATTTATTTATTATATATTATAAATATTATATTATATATTTTATAATATTATATTTATTATTATTTATTTATTTATTTATTTTATTGTGTTTTTTTTAATTTTATGTTGGTTTTGTTTCATTTCTGTTATCCTTTTATGTTTGGCACAGCTCTTTGTTTATGTTTCATTAATATAGGAATCACTATTTAGCTCAGATGGGTCGTGTCTAGAAGGTAACCCGCAAACTGCGACACTTGGACCAGTGTTTGCTTTTAGTAGCCTTACAAAACTGCCTGATTAAAAATCTGTTATTAAAAAGGACTCAATGTGTCACTTTACGAGACAAATAAAACACTCACATTAAAAATAACGATAAATGAATACTTCTGCAAACTGAGCGAATTTTAAATATATATGTTCGTTAATATATGAATCACTATTAACATTTTAGTCCAGCTTTCTGTAAGGACACCTAAATATTGTGATTGGCTACTTTTAAAGAATAGCTCCCGCCTATAATGTGTATACACGGCAGCTGATTGGCCAACAGTTGAATAGATCCCGCCCATAATGTGTGTATACGGCAGCTGATTGGCTAACAGCTACCAACGTTTTCTCTCAGTTAAGAGGTTAGTGGCTGAAATTAGCAAGAAAACAGGTAATAATCGGGTATAATTGGGTATATTACACAACATTTTGGTAATGATAAACTTCTTAAACAAAACTTTAGTTCACAAACTGTGCTGCAGCAGTGTTTTTAAGAGATATAGACGTTTTAAAGTAGAAGAATAGCAGTACTTCCGGTGTCAGCATGTGTGTTTACCTGACTACTAGACTCAATTAGAAAGCTAACAACTACAAACTGAGCTGTTGTAACGTTACAGTGTTTGTTTTGTTCACGCAGACATGGCTATTACAGCTGATCACATCCGGGATAAACTCATTAAGGAGCTGGAGGCAGTACACGTGGTAGGTTTCTGGGTATTATTTGTGTTTACATGTTCTGCTAGCTTGATGCATGACTGTAACTTGTATTTTGTCTATTACAGGATGTGGAGGATACATCACCCAACAGATGTGCTGCCAGCTTCAAAGTCCTGGTGGTGTCGTTCCAGTTTGAGGGCAAACCATTGTTACAGAGACACAGGTATTACATACATACATACTGTAGTTAACTATCACACACACTGTAATGCATGTTTGCAATGTGTTATGGCTATGCAGACAGTGATTTTTGGCTGTCATTATAGAAAAATCACACAGTAAACTATCAAATAATAATATTCGGGCGCCAGACAGGAGAATAGTCAGAACTTCTACCATGTCACTTTAAAGAAAAATATTGGAAATCATTGAGATTTATCCCAGATAGCCCATTACCTTTACCCATCATTTCATTTGTATCAAATTAAATCTGATTGTATTTAACCCCAACAAAAATATGTAATCAAATCAAAAGTATGGGTCACACTCAAAACACATTTTACATACTATTTTCCTATTAAAGCAAGAAAAACCAAACTCAAATAATGAGTCCAACAAGAAAAACAATTATCCTTCAAATCATTAATTCATCTCAGAAATCAGAAATCATCATTCAGTCCAATTTTAATTAAAATTAATGCAGTTCAGTTCCATTTAGTCTAGTTCAGTTCAAGGTTCGAGGGTTTAGGTGTTAGGGTGGGTTTGGAGAAAAAGAGGGAGAAGCCTGGAGAGTGTAAAAAAACGTATCTTAATGGCCCAACAGAGGCAAGGAGACCTCAGTAGCATCCCAACGGGTATGAGCTGAACAAGAATCCAGTTAAACCACCAGCTCCAGGGATTCGCACACCTCCAACTGTGCCTTGTTGTCCAAGCCAGTTCATTGAATTTCAGCTGGTTCTTGGCTCCTTTGCTGCTCAGTTTAACTTCATATATATGTCACTGTTTTGCTTTAGTTACAAATATATCCAGAAACTGAATACAACTGAGATTAGTTCCTCCTCCAGCCACTCTCTGTTCTCCTCCATGCTGTTTTTAGTTGATTGAACTGATTTCCTCCTTCCCCCCAGCTCGCAGGTGTCACGGTGGAAAGGGGCTATTCTGTGTTTTTTCTTCTTTTCCCCCTTTCTGCTACAGCAGTTTGGGTTAAAATAACTCTGGAAGTTCAGTGAAAGTCCTGTGTTTTTTGACTCACCCATCCACTCCGACCTCCTCCTTAGGCTTTTCTAGTTTCATATGATACCAGTATCTTCACTCTCTTATTGTTATCATTGTGTTAAATGTCCTGTACACTCCTAATCCTAACCTGTGTTGTGTTTTAACAGGATGGTGAATATGTGTCTAGTCGAGGAGCTGAAAGAGATCCACGCTTTTGAACAGAAGACCCTCACACCAGAACAGTGGGAGAAACAGAAATCACAATGACACACACACACACACATTGTTTCACACTCTTTCACACTCTCTACTATAAAACAGGCCTTACACTTCTCTGACATGTAGAAAGAATACAAGTGCTCTCTGTAAACCAACAATATTGATATAAATGCACTGGAATGTTCTGATGGCAATAAAACACTTGGACGCTGTATTTTGTCTTTGTTGGTTGTTTCCTGTGAGTCATGTCAATGAATATTGGATACATATTATTATGACTTTGCCACTTAAAGGACCAGTGTGTAACATTTAGGAGGATATATTAGCAGAAATGGAATATGATATTAATAAGTATGTTCTTTAGTGTATAATCACCTGAAAATAATTGTCAAGAGGTCAAGGGACCCCTTTGAAAATGGCCATGACTTTTTTTAGCGTAAGTTTGGAGCGTTATTTAACCTCCTTCACTACAAGCCAGTATGACATGGTTGGTACCAATGGATTCCTTAGTTTCTCTAGTTTCATATGATTGTGTTAATGCTTTAAAGAAATCAGTGGCATTAAAATGAATTTGCGTTAACGCGTTATTATCATGTTAACTTTGACAGCCCTAATAAAGATATAAAATTGACTTGATTACTAAATAGTTGATGAGATGAGCTTGTTTTTTTAAATCATATATTATGGCTGAAATGACAAATAAATGTAAACTGTAGTCTCTAGAGATCACTAGCAGAGCTTTCCAGTCCAGTGAAAGAGCAACAGCAGGTCCATATGTGTAGAGCTAAACAGCCTCTGACAACAGATGAACAGGTCGGTAATCAAGTGAACAACATGTAAAGAAGGGGCTTTGAATATAAATTAGATGAGTCAATTTACAATACAAATCATCACCGTAGAGCACAATACGTGTGTGGGTGTGTGTTTAGTGAAGCCTCACACAAAGCACAGAGGTCTCCATGAGGTGTTATTAAGAGCAGGCAGACCCCCCGCCTGAGTGGTTTACAGGGTCACACATTACAGCTGTGTGCTCTGATCAGTCAATCTGTGGCTTCTCTCAATAACATACAGCATTATGAATATCACATTTTATCATTAATCTTCTCCACAACTGTATAGAATCATACAAAACTATAATGTTTTTGTGTATAATTTTCACTATAATTGTTAAAACCATTCATGGGTCAGTTTGGACACACTGGACATGCTCATCTACAATTTACAGTGCGTTAGGCGTGTAGCTGAGCATGACTGTGTTTACCAGCTGAAATCCATTTGACTTGTATTCATGACTAAACCGTTTAATAAACATGTTTTCCAGCTAAATTGGGCAACCTTAAGAGTGGGATTTTGCTCTTAACAATTGGTAATCTATTTTTTTCCCCATGGTAGGTGTGATTCTCTTAATTGGGTGTCCTTTTTTTAAAACTATAGTGAAGATACTGGTATCATATGACACTAGAATACCTACGGAATCATTGACCATTGACCAGGTCATACTAGCTTGTCGTGAAGGAGGTTAAATAACGCTCCAAACTAAATTTTGGCGAGGAAAAACTGTCATGGCCATTTTAAAAGGGGTCCCTTGACCTCTGACCTCCAGATATGTGAATGAAAATGAGTTCTATGGGTACCCACGAGTCTCCCCTTGACAGAAATGCCCACTTTATGATAATCACATGCAGTTTGGGGCAAGTCAATGTTATGATTTGAGCATATTGTTTTATGCTAAATGCAGTACCTGTGAGGGTTCTGGACAATATTTGTCATTGTTTTGTGTTAATTGATTTCCAATAATAAATATATAGATACATTTGCATAAAGCAAGTATATTTTAGTATTAAATACTTGAATCTCCCTTTAAATTAAGGTACATTTTGAACAGATAAATGTGCGATCAATTTGTGATTAATCGCAACTATGGACAATCAAGATTAAATATTTTCATCCACTGACAGCCATAATAAAAAGGAGTTTGCTCAGTTGTCAAGCAATATGGAGGCTATGTAACTTTGGGCATCATGTGATAACAGGTGGGTGTATCTGGGGAGATCATAACAATCGTCTCTGTTCAAGGATGATCTCTTGTGTTGGATGTGAGTGAGAGATGATGTTTTACTGCAGGAGAAAACATGTTTCACTTGTTTTACCTTTGTCCCATTGTACATAACGAAGTAGCTTCTTGTGTATGACACGTTCAGGTGTCAACATATCATTTACATCCCTCAGATTTACAGTGTGGCTGAATGCCGATTCAGCTGAATGCTGATTTGATTTCATCCCTCAGTGAACGGGAGACAGAAACAGAGCGAGAGCATCAAGTGTGTGTGAAGATTACTTCCACCACTTACCCTCCCGAGGCCCGCTAATGGAAGGGCCGACATGGGGGGGAGAGTGTGTCTTTTGTCTTTTGAGTGTGTTGGGAATGAGTTTATTCACTGGTCATGACAGCTTGTGTCTGTTCAGGGTTGGACAATATGACATTAACCTTGTAATTTATACCACAGCAGTTTTCCCTTGAGAGCTGTGAGTGACAAAAAAAGAAATAAAACAGAATCATGGAATCGAAGGAGGCACCTTATTCTGTTTTATAAATCTTGTCTGGTTCAGCCCCTGCAGATTCAAACAGCGTTTTTCTCCCTCCAAAACGGAGCTTTTTCAGGGAAACGTTCATATATTACATTCAACAATAAAAAAAAAACTATAAAAAGTGGTACAACCAGTAAAAACAGTATAAGTCCAGACATTTTTGGTCTAAAAGATTAAGAGAAAACCATGTCATGTCATGTTTTCTAGACTTATTTAGAGGTGGATGACACTGGACCCAATGCTGTTGCATGGAACTTTTTTTTTTCCACAATTAAAGGTGCTCTATGCCAGTGGTTTTCAAAGTGGGTCGGGGGACCCCCAGGGGTCCTTGAAGGGATTCCAAGGGGGTCCCCAGCTAAACTTTTGAAAACACATTTTTTTAGGACAGCATTCCTATAGGTAGAATGGTTTAAATATATGTATGTAAACATCTGTTTCTGGATGCTTGTGTACATTTATACACATTTATGTATACATACTGTATATTTGTTACATATGAACTTGTCCTACCATTTTACCACTTCTATTATTATTGATATGTTCTGTGATGTTCTGTTTTAACAGTTACAATATCTTTTACTTTATTTATCTGCTTTTATTGTCTTGTGAAGCACTTTGTAACATCTGTTTTGAGAAGTGCTATATAAATACATTTATTATTATTATATTATTATTATTATTATTAAAGGGGAATTTTTTCTCACTATAATTCAATTCATAAGTAAAATGATGACAGACTATACGACTATTTTGGTTATGGGTTTCATACACATTCTGTAATAAAACATCTAAAAGCAAAAAAAAAAAACAGATGGGTCTAATTAGTGTCAGTTTAGGGTTTCTTGACGTGAAAAAGTTTGGGATTTACGATATCCAGAGCTACTAACTATTTGCTATGTAAAGATATAGAGGAGTAATGTCTACCTGAGCAGAGAATGAAGTCTCTCTCCCTCTGTATTGTGCTTTGTGTGCCGGCTGCATGTGATTTTAGTGCATGGCTAGCTCACGGCCGCCGCTCTGCTCTGCTCTGTTCTCATACAGCTGATAATGCCGTCCAATGCCGCCAATGCAGAAGCGTCAGCAGTGTTGCCGTTGTTTTAGTGTTTAGCGCTGTTAGCACTGTTAGCTACAAGCCACCGAGATGTCACGTTGAGAGCCGAGCGGAGACAATAGAAATGCTCTCAATCTCACCTTCACGTTTTTTCACGATTACTAGGACCCTCTTATCCCCCCAAAAAAACCCCATCCATAGAATTAGAAGATAAAAAGTTCTCTGTTTTCCAAGAAATTAAATGGCATAACCTTAATCAATGCATTCCCTCAGCACTTGTGTACTATTAGTCATAAACCAGCTTTGCAGGTTCGGACTGAAAGGAGTCTTTCTGAAATCCACAGGAGCAGAGATGGATCCCTGCTGTATTCGGATATAGGGGGCAATGAATCAATAAACAAAGCTTTGTGTGGTCGGAGATGTTAAACTATATAGACCGCTTGATTTCTCTGCTGGAGATGACACTATTCCAGTCCCGCACCCACACACACACAGCCTACTTCACATAATGTAGTGAAGTGAAAGGCAGAAGGAGTTGGCTGAGCAAGAGTGAATACATCAATTAGGTTCCATTAGTCCAACCACCTGCTGATCTCTGTTAAAACACCTCCTGGCAGGGATCCTCTCAGGTCTCAGTCTGGTAGTCTATCCTGTCTGCTTAGTGTCTCTCTGGAAGGAATTATGTGGACTACTTTGATAATCAGTGTGGAAATATTGTCCTTGTTGTGTGCAATGTTGAATTTGTGAGTAAAATACAGATAACGGTGATGGGAATGCCGTTCGTTTTGCAGGTATTTATTCAGAAATTGAATCGCTGATAGTTTTGTTTTGATCGTATAGAGGCATCAGTATTACATTGAGACTGTTTCATAACCAGTTAAAAGTTCCTCATAGTAACTTTAACCCTACATTTTTAAAAAAATATTACGTCTACATGTCTACATTCAGTCCACATTGTAAAGTTTTAAAATAAAAGGTCAGTAATATGTGATATATACAGTATATTGATAAACCAAACTCATCAATCGTATCTATTCACACAGGAATAAATGACATAAAGGACTTTGCTGTGAGTTTTATTGTTTGACAGTCACAACAAGAGTCAAGATAAAGTGCTACATATCACCCATTAAGGCTCAGAACTTGTATTAGCAGACAACCGCAGCATCCTCCCACACATGTACTCACACACACACACACACACACACACGTCGTGTATTCCCCTCAGACGTTCTCATAAATCAGGAAACTGATAAAAAGTTATAAACTGAAGGATTTCATATATAAAAAGTGTCTCTTTGCTCCCTGTCGCCAGTGTTTTTTTTTCGAGGTTGTGGTTAGGTTAGTGATTCTTGTTACTGATGTCCAACATGGCGTGCAGCTCCCCGGGCTCGTATCCCAGCAGGCCTTGCAGGTTGCAGACGAAGCGGTAGACGTAGCGTTTGCCGGCCGTCTTGCGGATGATGTTCTTGTCGTAGTAGTATCGTAGGCCGCGACTCAGCTTCTCGTAGTTCATCTTGGGTTTGTTCTTCCTCTGACCCCACAGCAGGGCCACCTGGAGACAGAGCTACATCTCAACGCCACAGCTCAACGGCCTTATAGAGCTACTCATTACGGCAATATGATGATGATAAACAGTATTGTATGTCGCAGATTTGAGGAGGACACGCTCCATATGTAAATATGGTAGTGGCCAGAAGGGAGCCAGCAAACTGGGGAAACTCGCGAGATTGTTCAGGTTAGGCATTGACCTCTAATGATTAAGATTAGGCATTGACCTCTAATGGTTAAGATTAGGCATTGATCCTGCTTCTAGTCTCATCTGTAGGCTAAACATGGCCTCTATGGTGTATACGTCCCATAGAGCTCAAACCTACAGGCAGCATTATACGTACCTCATCAGGGTCGGTCAGCTTGAACTCCCATCCGTCTCCCGTCCAGCTTATACACGACCGACAGCTGCGGTCTGTGAGAAGCTCCAGCAGAAACTGCCACAGCTGAATGGGACCACTTCCTATTGAAACATGAATAGATTGAAGATCTGCTGTGTAGATTTACAACTGATATGAATCCATATGAGACATAATAAAAACACATACTCACCAGTGTAACCAGCGAGGATAGCTGCTGGTATCACGGCTCGGCCCAGATCTGTTTTGTTGCCTATGTATTCTTTGAAGCTCCTGTGTGAGTGTGGTAGATTGAAGACATCTTCAGACATGGTCTCTTCTGTCATCGGCTCTATATCCTGGAGGGGAGCAGTCCATGATAGAGAGCCCACAATGTCAGAGTCGTCACTGTGAGCAATCTCCACTTCTGAGTCTGTCTCTGCGAGGACACAACAGTAGAAAACACTGGCAGGTTAATAAAGATGGAGGGCTCTTTTTGTCCACTTGGTCAATATCCAGTCTTTTTCTATTTGTCACAGTCTCCACCAACTCCTGAAACAATATGTTAAGCTGCTAAATGTGCTTTCTTTACCAGCTAGTTGCTTGAAAAATTAAAAAATTTGCAGATACAGCAGACACAGAGTCCAATATTCTCTCTCCTTTTAGCTCCTGTTTTGGTCTCCACCACCTCCTGAGAAAAATATCTGTCTCTTTAGCTGCTAAATGCTGGACTT
>CAKAOI010045809.1:11604-47102 GCA_916701655.1 Sebastiscus albofasciatus | reverse complement strand
AGATAGATCTATATAGATAGATAGATCTATATAGATATAGATCTATATCTATATAGATCTATATCTATATATATATATATATATATATAAAATAAAATTACTTATAAATATAATAGTAGTAGTAATAATAATAACAGTAGTAGTTCTATCTTTTGGTAAAGTAAATTTAAGTAAGAGGAAAACTGTGTTTTGTGTTCTTTATTTTCTCTATATGCAGTAAAGCCTTAGCTGATTACTCCAAGGACTTCGTGGTGTCGGTTGTGCTGGGGAAGGATCTGGTTCCCAGGTAAGACTGATGGCTTTTTTTATACAGTATATACTTCTCAGCCTTTAGAACATATTGTTTAATCAAAGTTCCAATTCATAATCTATAAATACTGTATGTTGACACTGGTTAGATCCTTGTAGCAGTTTGGTTTTATTTAGTGTGGCTCATTGAATGTAATGCATATGTTTGCGTGTTAGCAGCACTGCGGAAAGGCCAATATGAATGTGCTGTGGTGCACAGACTATTCTAGACTCATGCGTGATGGAGACTCTATATTTGGCTCTGCCCTGTAATTACAGGCTCAGGGAAGGAGAAAATGAGAGCAACTCACACACTCCTTTTTCTTCTTCTTCTTCTTCTTCTTCTTTTTTTAAAAGAGGACCTATTATGCTTATTTTCAGGTGCATGCTTGATGTTTAGGGGGTTCTACTGGAACATGTTTACATGCTTTAATGTTAAAAAAAAAACTAACTTTTCTTATACTGGCTGTGCTGCAGCACCTCTTTTCACCCTCTGTTTGAAACGCTCTGTTTGAGCTCCTGTCCTGCCCCCCTCCCGAAAAGCCCAGTCTGATCCAATTGGTCAGCCGGCCCACTGTTGTGATTGGTCAACCGAACCGTACCCCTCAGACTCTGCTTCAGCTCCGCTCTAACAAGCTTTGTTTGAGGGCATGCCGAACTAGCCGCTATAGGCGGGTATTATGCAAATCTGTCACTTGGTGACATCACAACGTTACGGAAGAAAAAAAACGGGGCTTCGTGCGAGGTATTTCAGGCAGTTCAGGAGCAGTGTTTCTGTGGGGGAAAGTAACTCCCTTTGAGTCGGACTTTGGGCTTTGCAACTTTGCAGACCTTTTACATGCACAAAAAAAAATCTATATAACACACTAAAGGAAAGGGAAAAAGCACAAAGCATTCCCTTTAAAGTTGTGTTTTTCCTTTGTAGTATTCCGTCTTTATTTCAATCAATGTTCTTTATGTACAGATTGAGCATTCCTAATATGGAGGATCTGAAGAGAAGGATTCTGAAAATCGTTTCAAACTGCAATAAGCCCAAGGTAAGAACCATTCAAAGCACTGACATTGACCGCCAGCTGTCAGTCTTTTGAAATCTTTTCCTTCTGTGTTTCAGTACCGCATCCTGCTGCAGGGATGTTGGTACGAGCTGTTCGGAGGAGACCCTGACGACTTCCCCACTGAGATGGATAACAGGAGGGAGGAGGAGCTCAGCCAGCCACTGTTGGGGGAGGAATCACTGATAATTCGCCACTCATCATCCTATCAGAGCCTGGCATCAGATGACTCACCTGCCCACACCGCTGCCCACTTACCGCTCTTCCTGCCCGGACGCATTCTGCATATCACAGAAGACGGGCCGTCACGGAGGTTTGTCTGCAAATATATTTAATCTCCGATTTACCCATAGACTGTATATAAAGATGGATGACATGGCAGCGCCGTAAAAGTGAAGCAAAACAAAACATCTGGATCGCCCCCTGGTGGCTGGCTGCAGTATAGGTCACAAACTCTGCCTACTCCATGTTAGTGGACGGGACATGGGCTAAACTAAAAAGTCAAAGTACACTTCAAATACATTTTTCCCAAAGATGGTTTCTGTCATTTTAGGTAGTTCTTATCACGCTGATGTATGTTCAAGTGTTAATTATTCTGATGAGTTTGTTTTTTATTAGTTATTTGATGCTATAAAAAGGGGGTTAGACGTGATTGATAGCTGTGATTGACAGCTGCTCTGAGTGACATAGTCGCGGAGGCGAGAATTGTCCAAGAGAGGAGATGTAACTTTAATTTTCCATAACTGCCATGAGTCTGTGTAATAGAACATGAGTCAATTTGATCATAAATGTAGTTCTAGAGGCATCATGGTTAGTTGTTGTGTCTTTCTAGCCAAACCGCTACCATGGTGCTAACGTAGCAGCTAGGTGGCTCACACTAGCAAGCTGTGGCCGTGCTCGGCTTGTGATTGGCTTGGGCGGGTGTGTGGGCAGAACCTCTACCGCGGCTCCAAATGAGGTCAAAATCTCAAGATGGCAGCTCCTGTATCCAGGATATTTCGGCTTCACTTTTGTACAGTTTTGTACAAGTGGAGACGTGTCGTCTATTTATATGTACAGTCTATGATTTACCCTAAATACCAGCTGATAAATAGTAAAATGTGTTTGTGTGCCCCCTAGTGGTGATTAGAAATGGGATGAAGGGAAAGCTTCAATATTTCCCCGTTCAATATGCAACCTTACCACTAGATGCCACTAAATTCTACACACTGCTCCTTTAACACTTCATTCAGCGCTTTTACTTCCATTTTAACTTTTTTCTGTAATTGTATTCTGACTGCTAATTCAACTACAACTGTTTCAGCACCCGAGCTGTCTTGCAGGCAGTCACATTGACAATACTAACACACCTACAGTATATCAACATTGTACAACCTGAATACCAGATGTGTATCAGCGTTGGGTTGAAAGAGGTCTCGGACTCTTTTGAAAATGAGAATTGTGAGTTGGATTTGCCACCCAAATTTCTTCTTTCTCTCTTTTCCCTCAGATCCTGTTTTTCCCAGGTGCGGTACCGTGCAGACTGGTCCAATGAGATGGCATTCAGGAGTATTCTGATCAGCCCCAGGATGCTTGCAGACCACATGCCCGACATTCTGCTCCGAGCACTCAACAGCCTGACCAGCGACAGGCCCTACGCCCTCTGCCCGTCGTCTTTAAACAACAGCCAGCACAACACTATCTGAAATGTGTCATAGAGACTGACTCCATATGTCTGTTCTCCAAAACTCTACTTCTGTTTCTCTACACCTGATCCAGGAGCATTTCAAATACTCCATGCTCTACATTTGCATCCTGTTTGCAGGCCTGATCCTGAAGCCCTCTTTGGATTGTAATGGCATACATGAAACCATAGAGATGTACCTGCTGTGAGCTACATGAATGAACTCCATCAGTTAACATTTTGGGGCACAATTACTTTTGTTAAATTGCACTTTTAATTATTTAATTCAAGCCATTGTTATTAATTCAACTCTCTGAGTTACTCCATGAGCAACTTCATGCTATGATCTATGAATGTGCGTTGTGTACAATATTGGACAGTGCTGCAGTTTTACTGTGATGTACATTTTATGTTGGTGTGAGCGCTGTATGCCCGGTAGAGGCTGACCACCCTGGTCACTGGAAGGTCAGACGCTGTCTTCCTTATGCGTGGGGATGACTGAAGAGATCTAGGATGTGAGGACATAGGGGTAACCTTTACCTCAAAATGTGGACTGAAGCATAACGTCTTCATTGTATAGTAACCGTAGCTAGTCTGTCATGTGTTTAATGTCTTGAAACATCAGGGTGAACAGTGCCTATGCATTACAGAAAAATAAGTCAACCGAATTGCTTTACAGAAAAAGACAGTGACGGATGCAGTGAGTTTACAGTAGGTACTGTTCTGCATTTTCTGAAATGCAGTTTCAGTAGTGCATGGGGTTTGGAAAAAAACTATAGAAAGATTGTACTGATTCATTGTGTGGGAACGTGTTTACTTGTCATGGATATTACTTCTTTTTTTCAGGTGATATATAATATTAAAGTTTGAATCAACTGATGCCTGCATAATTATTTCACATTGACAATATTGGACTCCTTTATGCAAATAAAAGCCTTTGTGAAGCACACTCTCTCAATGCTTTGATTTATTTGAATAGGAGGAATACAAGCAGCTTCTAACCTCAGCAACCTGTTGAACTGAATGCAAGGAAACTACATTTTGAGGCAAATGTTATTAAAAAAATGGGATTAATATCTCTTGCCTGAAGCTTTATGAGTCAATGTGAGGGGGTGTAATAATTATGGAATGTCTCCAATGAATAGATCACTAAGGATTAGCTCCAGTTTTGACTCTCTATCCTGCATCGGCCCTGTTTAGCATGTGACGTAACCGCGACGTCCACTCACCAACACATGACATCTTCAAGTGATCCTCGGAAGCTTCTATTTCTGAGGTCGGACATGGTTAAATCCAGTGCGGATAGTTTTATACAGTATCAAAGTTGGCTCAACAACATATTTCTACTTTTGGCTCTGAATTTATGTAAGAAATCAAATGGCAAGCATACATAACTCCTTTGTTTGTGCTGCAGTTTTAGAATGAAATGTGTAGTAAGTGATTGAAATTAATGTGCAAGGTAAATAAATGTGACAAAAGTGGAACATAAAACTATTAGAAACTCACATCAGACCATCACGTCTGTAAAGAAAGATAGAGCTACAAATAAACGGTTTGAATTCATTTGAATCTGTTGCTGATACGGTTTGTTCTCCGCCCCTAAACGTCACATAACAGTAACTATATAAATGAGCAACAGGACACATGGAATGAAGCTTTAACAATAGAAAGTACTGAGCTCATAGTGTTTTTGATGTATTGACATTGTAGCCCTCCGATATTTTGACAACACTGTAGTGCTTTTAATATTTTTGTGTACACTTATGGCGTTTTGCATCTGATATACTGTATATCCGGTAACTACTGAGATAAACTACAATTTAACGTTGTTTCTGTAGTGTTTACTACTTCGCTGTGACGTTTCACTGCGTGCATCCCCTTCTTTCCGACGGCCCTTGAAGGCAGCAGCAGGAGCTCATCTGTTGGACAGGGAAACTAATCAGGAGACAAGTGAAGACTTTTCAGTCCCGCTAGCTATACGAGGCTAGCAAGCTGTTAAAGTCCGCCGTCCAGACCACTAAAGGAGTACAGACTGTGTTTATGAAGTCCAGGGTCTCTTCTGTCCGGTACACAACAGTCTGGCTATGTTTTAGGAGCACCGTGTTGTTGCTCTGAGAGTAGCAGCCTCCGTCCAGCTGAAGCTCGCTGCTATAGCTCAGTAACGGTAGCTGAGGACAGAAGAAGTGAAGAAAATGGAGCTGGACGACGTCGTCCTGTATCAGGACGATTCCGGCAGCTCGACCATGATGTCCGAGCGGGTCTCCGGTCTGGCCAGCTCGATATACCGGGAGTTTGAGCGTCTGATCGAGAGGTACGGAGAGGACGTGGTGAAGGAGCTGATGCCGCTGGTAGTCGCCGTGCTGGAGAACCTGGACTCGGTGTTCGCGGTGAACCAGGAGCACGAAGTGGAGCTGGAGCTGCTGCGGGAGGACAACGAGCAGCTGGTCACCCAGTACGAGAGAGAGAAGGCTCTGAGGAAGCACACAGAGGAGGTGGGTTTCACCACACAACCACCAAACTAAATTATAACCCGGATTAGAGATTACAGGCTCGTATTATGGACTTTATTTAGTAGGCAAAGATTAAACTCAATTCGAAAATCTGGCAACTCACTGTTGCTCCACATCATATCTCATTAATCAGAACTTTTCTAGACATATATGAACCATTCTTTCATTTGGCATCCTTACAGACTCTGATAAAGTACACTTGTGAAGGAGAATAACACTTTATAAAGTGGTTGTTGGTACTTTCTCCGGCCCACTATGGAGCATGTTGGCGGAGGGAAGTAGAGGGAATGGGTTGCCAGTTCTGACAATTTACCGGAGCGCAAATATCCCATCCGAAGCACATACTGTACTCTGGCTGCAAGTTTATTAGTGATGTGTGGGTCGCGAACGAGCCGGTTCAAAGAGCCGGCTCTTTTAAGTGAACGGTAAGAGCCGGCTCCCGTCCGAGAGCCGTTTTTTTCTTTTCTTTTTTTTTCAATTAATTCAAGGCATAATAATAGGATGATCTTCTCCATGCCCTGACTGTGACTGATGGTATGGTACGTGTCCACAAGCTCCGTGCTTTCCACGCTCCCCATTCATTGTCTACGTAAGCTGCCGCGAAATGCATTCTGGTAGCGTGGCGGCGCGATTCGAGAAACGGAGCGTCACGACGCCTGCTACTCATTTGCATAAAGTTGAGGGCTTGTCTACTTCATGCAAATCACGGGCGTCTGACGCGACTCGCTGCCTCTCGAAACTCCCGAGAATCTTTTAAAATAAACGTTGTTGATCCAAAATAAAGACGGATTCAGCAACTGCATGGTTTATCTCTCGCCTCAAATGTTTTCAGAAACACATTTCGGTGAACTATTTTCATGAAATAAGAGAAGAAAGTTTCCAAACGAGCCTCCATACTGTTTCCGGTTTGAAAGCTGGGAGCAGCAGCCAACGGTGGGAAAGCGTTAATCCAAACAGGTGGGGACAGTCTGTGTCTTGCGACACACCCACTAAGCGTCCAATGTTGGGAAGCGTTGCGGAAATTATAAGGTTTAGTATAATTATATAGAATAATTTAAGTGATATATGTGCACACATACTAATCATAGGTCAAAATTGCGCTAAATTTGGCTGAATTATAAAAGGCAGAAGTGGTAAAACGAAGAGCCGTTTGGGAGCCGAAAGAGCCGGCTGTTCTTGGTGAGCTGAGCCAAATGATCTGGCTCACCAAAAAGAGCCGTAATTCCCATCAGTAAAGTTTATGCAGCCACCTTGGATACCAGCAGCTCTTGGGACCCACAGTTACAGTCAATGCACACTACTATAGTTTAGCTTGAAAACCTCAACATTGATTTTCAGTCAAGCCTCATTTATGCAAACCAATCAGTGATTTGTGTGTGGTTTTGCTTTCTGCCACCTCCAATA
Organism: Sebastiscus albofasciatus; assembly: GCA_916701655.1. NCBI lineage: Eukaryota > Metazoa > Chordata > Actinopteri > Perciformes > Sebastidae > Sebastiscus > Sebastiscus albofasciatus. The sequence continues at coordinate 40,185 of CAKAOI010045809.1, read as the reverse complement.
CAAATCTGAACCTCAGTGATCACATTCAGCTTCATGACTAATAGCAGCCACACTGCTCTCTCATTTGATTCCATATGACACACCTATTATTGCCACGCTCTTCATTACTTCACCACCACAGTGCAGTCTGTGTTTGCTCAGTGACACATTCACAGTTGTTATGGTGCTATACTAGCACACTGGGTGTCAATTGAAACTGAATTGTGTGTTTACATCCTTATTAGGTCAATGGTAGGCCTACTTTTGTTCTACTGAACTATATGAACGTGTGGGTGATGGTTGCTGTATGCAGCTACTATTCCACAGTGGTCATCCAGTATTAAAGCTGAAGTAGGTGAGATTGGAGCAAATATGATTTAAAAAAAAAGTTATTTTTATAAAACGGTCGCTATATCCTGACAGTAGTATCTGAAACAGGTAACCTGAAAAAAATCACGTTCCTCTGTGTCCTGTGGTGTTCCTAACGGCATCTGCAAGATTTCACAGACTGGAAGAAAACAAGCAGTAAGAGCTGATCTGAGATCTGCCGTCTATGAGAGCCGACTGTCAATCACTCGCAAACTCCGACCAAACGGTCAAACTAGGCAGCGCTGATCAAATATGAATCAATATTCTGTTACTGTAATGTCTATTTCTCTCCTCAAATGTTTTCAGAATCATCTTGTAGTGTACTGTTTAGCTGTAAAATGAGAAAGTTTGTGACCCGGACGCCATGTTGAGATCAGTTGAGGAAATACCAAGCACCGCCCACCAGCCGGAGCACACTTCCTCATTTTACAGCTAAACAGTACACTACAAGATGTTTCTGCTCAGAGACGTCAAGGCTCCAGCTCGGCTATGACTGGTTGTTTTCTTCCGGTCTGTGAAATCTTGCAGATGCCATCAGGAGCACCGGAGGACACAGAGGCACATGATTTTTTTTTATCAGATTACCTGTCTCATGCACTACTGTCAGGATATAGTGACCGTTTTATAAAAACAACTTTTTTTAAATCATATTTGCTCCAATCTGCGTATTCCAGCTTTAAATCTTGAATGCACAGACACTAAGCCTGTGTTAAATCTATGGCACCAACAGGCAACCTGATGACACGAAAGCTGTTAGATGGTGTTTAGCTTTAGGAACTCATAACACTCATAACTCTCAGCTTTGCTCCTGTACATTAGTACGCGCTTTTCCCTCCTGCTGTCATTACACCTACCTATTGTGAGGTATGAGTGGGTACCATATGTAACAAGTTACCCCCTCAACCAAAGGTCCAAGTCACAGAGTAACTCCTGCTACAGTAATCACAGTAACAACGTGTGACTCGGCATGATACAGGTGATGATAAAGCTTTATAATGTGTTCATGTGGCTCTTCAGTTTGATACTGAATTGCTTGAAAGATATCTGTGATACAGAGGCTGGTATGCCAGAGAGCAGAATAGTCCTAAAATTAAAATGTCTACAGACCAGTGTGTTGTTTGAACAGGGCTGTAGTACTCGAGTCCCGTCCGGTCTCGTGTCCCGTCTCGAGACCACGTTTTTTAAGTTTTGCACTTGTCTTTGGTCTCGTACCTTGTTGGACTCTGAATTGTCTTGGTCTCGGGCTCGCTATTGAGAACCTGTCAAGTTGTTCCTGTCTGCTGAAAAAAACCTAAACCTCGGCCTCTTCCTTAACATACCTGGAGCCTGTAATGACCTGTAATGGTCCTCAAACCTAAAGTCTTTGCATTGATTAGTTTGATATTAGAAGATAGATTAATATTGTTCATATATAGATTATTTCTGTCTATCCTAACTCCTTAATCTCTATATTAGCATTGGAAAGACACTAGTGCCCATTATGGTCTTGAATAGGTCTCGACTGCCTTTGAACTTGGTCTTGGACTTGTTATTGAAACCATGAAATCTAAAGCTATTTGTAAAAAATCATTGTTAACTGAACTAAAAATTACAGGGATGCTCCGATGCTGATACCGGATCGGATGTCGGGCCGATACTGACTCAAATAGCTGGATCAGGTATCGGTGACAATAAGGCCGATCTGTTCAGTTCAATTCTATGTTTATATACCATATGCATTATATACTGGCATTTTAATTCCTGTTGACTTTTTGAGCAATTTGTTGCTGCATTAATAAGGTTTACACTTGAACTGTAATTCCTGATCATTTTGAAGATTTTTTACCAAGTTGCTAGTGAACTATTTATTATTTTAATAATAAATATCAATTCAGTAAATGTCTGTGTATTCATGTAAAAATGTATGTTTTTATTTGTCACATTTTGTTTACAAAGTTAGAAGAGCAATGTTTAAATCAGGGCTGATGTTGCCTTACACCTAAAAGAACAATCCCAGTCACTTCCACACAGTGAGGCATACAGCTTATTAATGAAACACGGGTATCGGATCAGTACTCGGTATCGGCCGATATCCAAAGCCCAGGTATTGGTATCGGGACCGAAAAAGTCAGATTGGTGCATCCCTAAAAAATGATAAAGAGCTGGCATAGACATTGAAAACCTAAACCAGAGTGTGAACTACAATACTACCTGAAATAAAGTTACAGAGAAATAGTCTTTGAAAATGTCTTGTTTTGGAAAAAACAAGACATTTGAGGACGTCATCTTAGGCTTTGGGAAATATTTTTCACCATTTTCTGACATTGTATAGACCAAACAACTGGAAAATTATCAACGGATGAATCGACAATGAAAATAATCGGTAGTTGCAGCCCTAATCTGAAAGTCACCAAGGAAACTGCCGTTTGAATGTTACCTGTTATGTCATGCTCATGCAGTTAAATCTTGAATGCATGGTTTGTTCTTTTCAGATTAGGATTGTGTGTGCAGGACTTGAAGTTCAAGAATTACTTAACAGACTTCAACAGAGAACACACAACATGAAACCTAAACTAATTGTTTCTAGAGAATAAAAACAAAAACTGCACCTTGAAAATAAACTAAAACTAAACAAGTTGAGAGCTAAGATTACAAAATCAATCTACATAAAAACCTATAGTTTCAAATTGCCCTGTTATCCTTTTAATGAAAGGGTTTGTAGATATATTGCCGCAAAGCTATTTTCCAATGAAATTCATTTAGGTGTTTTTGTACTTTTAAAGCTCAAACAGTATTCCTCCTCTTAATCCTCACTGGTCCTCATGTTCTTCACACAAGCAGACCCTCATTAAAGCAGATTTAATAACCTTGAACTACTGCTGGGTTTTGCATCAGTTTTATTTTTTTACCAGCCTCTACGAATTTGATCCCATCAAAATTAGTGGTATCCAACATGGAGCTTAGACTGGGAAAAGAATCAAAACATTATAGTGGATTTGTTTTGTGACGGTAACAAAACAAACCCAATTTAATTAATGTCTGTGAGTGGGGATGAGGAAACAGCACGACGTGTGTACATGTGCAGTTTTTGCCACTCCTCAGTATTTTCCAACTTGTTGACATTCCACTTGTTACCGGTTAAATGTTGAATGACAGGCACAACAGGTCACAAAGCAATGTGTTAATAATTAATGTCATGTCGTAACATGTTGCTAAAGCCTTTAGGGTAGACCATGGGAGTTTCCATTGCTGTGTTATGGCCTTCCATTCGTCTTGTTCCCTCTCGCTACTGTGTGTTAAATACCTCATCCCCTACAGAACCAGCTCTCCACTCAGCCAGGTTAGCTGTTAGCTTTCACGTTGGTGTGATCAGGGCTGTCGTGGTGAAGGAACTTCCCCTGCAGTAATAATGATTGGCTCAACAGCACGATATGCAGTATTATTGACATTTCTTTTTTGCAAATTATTAAATTTATCCTGCTTTTATTGCTATATAAATAAGCTTTATTGTTAGGTTATGATTAGGTGTATTGTTGCTTTTTAAATGACAAAGATGACAGTTTTAAAACTAATCATGTGTATTATTAAATGCAGGACACAGAAGGACAATGAGGCGCTGCGTTTTTTTCAGCTGAGACTCTTTGGTTGAGTTTGGTTGCTATGATACGGAATATTCGCCTGAGTAAAAATGTCGGCACAAGGTAGAGTCAAGCCCCCAGGAAGAGGTCGTTGATCCCAACTTTTGTAGTGGCTAAACGGTGGTACTGCACCTTCCGTGTCCATCACGTGATGCCATTGGGCCCAAAAATACTTTACATTACTTACGTTACATTACATCATTTTTTTTGAGGTAAATAAGCTAGGTTTTAGAAGTTGTAAAACGCACTAATAGCTGAATCCAGAGTTATTTCCCTTCCTCCGTTCATGTGAATGAGACCCAGACCGAGGCTGGAGCGCAAGCCGTGACGACGGCATGACGTTGGGACCCCGTGACAGAGACATGTGACCGAGCGGACGCTACTGCGCATGTTCCATGTGCCCAAGATCCGGGTACTTTCCCAGACGGAAGTGGAGCCATTTTGTCTTCATGCGCCACTGAGCAACTCTCATAGGAATGAACGGGGCCCCGCCTCCAACGCTGGATCCAGTTCTCTTTATACATCCGTGGGTAGAGTACTTCCTCTGAATGAAGGAAAGCCTGAAGCATGTAGGGAGAGAGGACAGACCCGCCGGTCTATGTGTATTCATTTCTCCTTCTCCGTTGTTGTTGTTGTTGTTGTTGTTGTTGTTGTTGTTGTTGTTGTTGTTGTTCAGCACTATTACCCTCCTCCATTGTGATTGGACGACTGGGTAAATTGACAGTGACGAGCGCAGCGTTTTACCCAAAGCTGACTATTTTTCAACTCTTGGCGACGGAAAAAACCACCAAACGTGCAGTGCTCAGTGCAGAATTGACGCTCAGCGCCTCGTCACGTCTCTGGCATTTGTAGTATGGTGTATACGCGGTTCTCCCATTGCAAAGAATCCATAACAGAAAACAACATGAACATAGCGGTTGTTTGCCATCCCCTGTGTTGGTTTGTCAATAGCATGGTATTGCAATATTCTGGTTAGTGCCCTAGGTGTGACCAGTAATAGTCTCATGCTGCGATGACATCATAGGTCTACACCCTCTCTGTAGGAGAGGTCAGCTTCTGTACATGACAGGAACTGGAATGAACAATCAATTCAGGATGTGGCCTTTATGCCAGGAGGAAGAGGTTAACGATGGTCAATATACCAGCAGTCCTATTCAGACTGGTTTCTATCAGTCTGTTGGTGCTGATACTAAAACAATCCCTTTTTTGATACCTAAGTTTACTGATTTAGATTAGGAAAATATCTAATCAAAGAATAAATAAACCAGATTAAATATCTGACCAAGCATTTGATGCTAAGGATAAGGGGAATGTTTGCAATTTATTTTGATAATGCTTTAAGGGGAGACACCACAGGTGAGTAGTGTAGAAAGTTGAACTAATAGCCTCGGTATCACCATGAAACTTCCCCAGTTGATTACTTACATTAAGACAAGATTTGTTTTTATTACAAGTTTATGGAAAATGTATCTTTAAATATGCAAATGAGGTATTATCCTATCAAATATGTACTAATTTGCATACAACCAGGGTCAAAGTTCTTGTTTCCTTTTATTGAAATATTATGGGGCGGCTGTGGTCAGAGAGCAGGTTGTCCGCCAATCGGAAGGTCAGCGGTTCGATCCCCGGCTGCTCTGGGTCACATGTCGATGTGTCCTTGAGCAAGACACTCAACCCCAAATTGCTCCCGAAGGCTGAGCCATCGGTGTGTGAATGAGTATTTAGATTAGATCCTGATGGGCAAAGTTGGCACCTTAGCAGCCTCTGCCATCAGTGTATGAATGTGTGTGTGAATGGGTGAATGCTGACATGTAGTGTAAAGCTAGAGAAAGTAGAAAAGCGCTGTATAAATACAAGTCCATTTAACATTTTTTGGGTCAAAGGTTTTTTTATTGAGGGAATTGTGGATATCTCTTTTTAACACGCCATAAATCAGAAAATACTGTCAACAGCCATTTAAAAAAATCTATTTTCAACGTGTTTTTAGGAATAAAATGTTTTATGAATCAGGTTATGAACGATGTAAGAACAAACCCCTCTGTGAAAACCTTCACAACATAGATAGGAATCAACCTGGAAAGTTTGGTGGATGTAAGTGCTGCTGAAGTAGAAGTTTCTGGCTCAGAGTCTGAGAAAAAACATATAGAAAACGGCCTTTAAGGATATGGATTGTAAAATTCCATACATTTTGCAAGACACTACAGGTGAATAGATTAAAACAGCTAACAGATGTCACTATGACACTTCCCAAATTGATTATTCACATTAAGATGATTCTTTTTTTGTAATACAAATTTTCAGAAAGTTTATGTTTAAATATGCAAATGAAGCATTACCTCATGCTAACTTATGGTGAATTTAGGAGAAATCTACAAATAGACACTAGTGTGAAAGAAGACATGTTATGGAAGCAAAATAGCCCAAAATCTCAAAATTGATCAGTGCATGAAAAAAGATGTTTTTGTCTGGGGTGTCTCACACTATGTTGAAGCAACAAGTATACAGCAAGTAACAAACAATTGCAAACTTGTGCATACCTTGTGTACGCAGGATGATTTAAAAAAGAATTAATTTTAAACAGCTTAAATGAATGAAATTCAGTGATATATGTACATTTAGATTTATGGTGGAAGTTGGTGAAAATAACAATTGAATTGATCAAGTCAAATTGAGACCAAGAGTTGTCACGTTCAGTGAATCCACACAGTACATCTTTCCAAAGTAATGTCAATCGAGCGTCGGTATGATCAACACTTAATCACGACAGTTTCCACAGTTACATATTTGGGAACAGCTGTGGTGCTTCCTGTGGTGTTATTGAACCCCTGAGAGATCATGATCATCAGTCAACCAGTGTACAGCTGTATCTACAGCAGTATCTTTTTAGTTGCATGTGCTGTTGAAGTTTGACTTCCTGAATGAATCAAATTTATGAATGAAGAGACAATGAGTGAGCGGTACCTCATTGTCTCAGTTCATTCATCCACGGTGGCTACTGTTGCTTGTTCATACTGCCTGCTTCTTTTGTTTATCTGCAAGAAGTCAATTTAGCACCAACCTGAAACTTGACATTGTGCACTATAGGGCTGTGTGTTGGCAAGAATCTGGCAGTACGATGCGTATCATGACAATTCAATAAATTGAGATTTTTTTTTCAAATCAAATTTTCGAAAAACTGTCAGTATAAAGACACATAGTGTGTGTATAAAAGTAAAAGAAGTCACTATGTGAAATGTCTCCTATGGGGACTAACATCATCACACGTGAATACAGTTGGACTCATTGGATCCACAAGAGTCTCAGCTTTACACTGATACCCAATTTATGTAATTCAAGACTATCTATGGACCCCAGGATGCAGAAATATTCAAATGCACCATTTTTTAGAATAGGTGAAAATAACACATTTATACTGCATGCAAAAAACTGAATGGTTTTAGCCCTAAACTGCATGTGACATGATATTTGTTGGGAAAGAACTACCAGACATAGGGAGTTTACCAAAAATAACTTCTAAAAGATCATTAGGCATTAGTTAGTTGCATTTCACAAATTCATAACACTCAGACCGTTTAAATGCAATGTGTCCCCCTGCACCAAAACAACTACCCACTCAATGGAGGCAAATGATTAGCATGGCACAGACTGAGCTTCTAAGCCAAACTCATTTGGATGGCAAGTCACTCTTGAAGCAAAGGAGCACATTAATCTTACCAAACAAACACATTGCAGGAGCCGAGTCCTGCCTCTCTCTGCTCCGAGCCCAGAAGAGTTCCTCCTCTTAGCAGTTAGTCTCAGCAGAGAGGAAAAGGCAAGGCAGGAAATTCACTTCCCTCAGTTCTTTTGTCCACTCAGGGTTGTCTGCTGACCTGCAAAAGACCACAGCCTACGAGCATATAATGCCAGCTGATTGATCATCATGGATTATTAAGATGACATCTATTAATACGCAGAGCGAGAGTACATACTGTAGCTTAGCCTCATATGAAATTCTTATTTAACAGCTGTTTACTGCTGACCATGTATGGATGTGATATGATTACTATCTTTGTTGTATGGCCTGGCTCAGGTTGAACCCTTTGTAAAACATGAACATACATAAACTAGTAGTTAATTTCTACAGAGCATAGGACATGTATTCCTGTAAGAATGAGCACACATGTTGTTTTACGTTAAGCATGTTCAGTAAAATGGATAGTTTGATAAGATAATATTATCACGATCCCGATGCTGATTTCCGGGCGTTAATGGTAATTGCTATTATGTATTAGCATCTAGCTAACGGACTAAGCGCTAGTTATTTGCCACATGGTTGTAGCAGTTATGCTACCTTGTGTGCGTTTGTGGGTCAACTCGCCGTCCCGTGTATCGATACTGTACAATATGAGTTCTGATTGATGATTTTTTTTCTGGGTTAATAAATGATGGTATCGGATCGGTGCATAGACTCGACTGGTGTACTCACCGATACCCGATCCCGAATTTTGGGCAGTATCGGACGCATTTCCGATCAATCAATAAGAAGAATCGATGGTCACGGAGGCATGAGATGCCAAGAAAGTGGACAACTACAGTTCTCTATTCCTATCACTAGCATTTTCCCTGTCTGTCAAAGTGGTGGATGTCCTGATGATCTCACCCACCACTGCCAACAATTTACCCTCATCTGGCGGGCTAATTTCAGATCCTGGACACAACAACAGGGAGGCTCCGTAGTCCGAACCAAGACCACAAACTAGATTACACCTTTCAACTTGACGAAGGCAACACAGTATCCACTCCTTCTGTTCTTACCTTTCACAATAAAAGCCCTAGATATATAATATTCACAGGCCAGTATTTGGTAGGGATGCACCGATCCAACTTTTTCAGTCCCGATAGTGATACCTGGGCTTTGAGTATCAGCTGATACCGAGTACCGATCCGATAGCAATGTCTGATTAATAAGCTGTGTGGAAGTGACTGGGATCATTCTTTTATGTGTAAGGCAACATCAGACTTGACTTAAATATTGCTTTCCTAACAAGTAAATACATAGATATAGATTTACTGAATTGTTATATTATTATTAAAATAATAAATCGTACAACAGCACCTTGGTAAAAAATCTTCAAAATGATCAGGAATCACGAGTAAATCTTATTAATGCAGCAATAAATTGGTCAAAACTTAAAACTGTAATTTAAATTCTAGTATAAAATGTATATAGTATATAAACATAGAATTGAATTGAATAGGTTGGCCCCATTGTCACCGAAACTCGATCCAGCAATTTGAGTCAGTATCGGCCCTATATCCGATCCGGTATCAGTACCGCTGCATCCCTAGTATTTAGCATTTTTGTGTTGTTTACTCGTCACACCCCAGTGTGTAACGGCCTTTAGTCTCGTTTTTTATCTAACCACTGCAACAGCCAGTATGTCTATCAGCAGCTGCGTGAGAGAGTGTCGTGGTAATAAGCACAGCCTCTGGCTAGTCACTGATTGTAAGTCACTTGATTGCAGTAGGTTTGATTTGCAGGCTCAATTGTTTCTTAAATGACTGCATGGGTTGTAACATCTATATTATTAACTGTGTCATAATGTTGTGATCCTACTAGAAACACTGCAGTAACTCTTACACACCTCTGTTTTCCCAGATGTCCCAGTAGCAACCCACAGCCAAAAACACCAAAAGGAGTTGATTTCACTCTCTTGTCAATTGAGTAACAATACAGTGGAGCCCTGTGTGTGTCTGTGTGTGTGTGTCTGTGTGTGTCTGTGTGTGTGTTGGCACTCAGGGACAAAGGGAGCATTATCCATGCAGCGTAGGGGGAAGAGTGCATGTTAAAACACTGGAACACTCATTCTCTGGAGCGCTGTCATATGCACATTAAGCCTCCCTCCTGGGTCATATGATGAGCAGCAGTGTGAGAGAGGAAGATGTTGGGAGTTGTTCTAGAGAGTGTGTTGATATAATAGAAGGGTATCATTGTCGTCATGCTCGTCTTTAACGCTGTTAATTGGTGTAGATCTGAGGAGAATCCTTTTCCTGTCAGCAGTTTAAAATGATCAGAACCTGGAACTGTTCAGCTCGTCTTCGTGTTGTAGTTATGTGCAGTTGCAGATTAAGGGTCAGCCCCCCACTATGAACCCTCCTGTCTGTAGTGTAGCCCAGTGCTATGTTAATGCTCTTAGTAGATTTACATGGCAAATACTGTTCACAATCTATTCACTTCTTTTTATTTGTTGGCTTTATTTGTGAGCCTTGAGAGCTCAAAGGAAGAGTAAAACATCTCAGTCCATCAATAACCGACTAGGTGTTACTGCCCCGACACACCAAGCCGACGGTCGGCCGTCGGACAGTTTGGGTCCGTTGGACAGTTTGGGGCCGTTGGACAGTTTGGGTCCGTTGGACAGTTTGGGGCCGTCGGTCAGCGTCCGTCGGCCTAGTTTTTTCATTGTGTCGGCTCTAGGCTGTCTGTGTCGGGGTTTTTTCGGCCGATTCAGCGAGTTGAATCGGCGGCGGAGCCTGTCAGTGAGAAGAGAAACGGACGTGAGGAAAGCAAGCAAATGCTGATCATTTCAATATGCGGACATTGCCATCTAGAATGAAGCTGAGTGAGAGTGGTGTGAAAATGGTCGGCAGACGACACTTTATTTCATGTACGTATCTTTAAAACGGCTTGTATATCTGTCGTCCTCGGTTTTCCGGTTTCCCTTTTTGAATGTTGAATACAGACTACCGCCACCTGCTGGTGTGGAGAGTTATTTCATCTCACGCAGCCGCAGAACGTACGTGGTAGTTGGCGGTCAGCTGTAGTCTTTGCGGTGTGTTTGAGTGCAACTTTTTGTCCAAGACAAAGGCGACGTGAGACGACTAAATGGGCAGCCTTTTTCGCCACTACTTTGATGTTGGGTTGGTGTGTCTGGGCCTTTAGAGAGAGTTCACAAAAGCATCCTGAAGAAACATCTTTGTTATATCTAGTTCACACTACACAACATTTGCCCTGATTTTCCGCTCCCGGACAGTTTTTATGAGATTCCAGACAAAAGCCCCAGATCAGAGGCAGATCGGCTTTGGCTCGCCGCTCGCACATTGTTGCTCGAGCGTTATGTGTAACGCAAGCTGAGCGGCTCGCCGATGCCTCCCAGACACATTCCAGATGCATTCCATTTTTTATTTATGGGCGCCTTACAAGGCAGAGTGAAAAATGGATAACAATGTAACAATAAATAATACAATTAACAAAACAAATTCACAGTGTATAAAATCATTATGTACAGAAGATTCGTGGGACCAGATGGATAATGATCAGAGTGAATATGCCAGTTTAAAGAGATGTGTTTTGAGACGAGATTTGAAAATGGGGAGAGAGTCAATGTTACGGATATCTAGAATGCTCAATATCTGGACCTGTCAGAGACTCCGACCACGAGCTACAGCCAATGAGAGTGCCAGACTTGGGTTGAGGGGAAACCTGGGGGAGGAGGGGTCGCCTGTAACAAGTCTTACACACATACAGACATTTGGGGTCTTTTCCATTGTTGTTGGAAGTGCAAACAACTGGTTGCTATGGAGGCGGAGGTGCAAATAGGCATTGAAGCCACACGGAGCAAAGTTGTCGTTGCACCTAGAGGAATAAATAGTAAACACATCTGCCGACAACATCAGCAATGTGTCTGGCGTATGGTATCACGTCATTTACCGTGTATTTCACCTGTGTTTTTGTGACAAAACATACTTTGCAGACCTCATTGGGGGATTCCTCCCGGTGAAAGATCTTGTAGTGTGTAATCCCTTCTGTTGCCGGTCAGTCATGTAGTGTGAAACCACCCCCGATTAGAAGACAGCAAGCTGTGCAGTGTGAACAGTACAGCGATGTGACCACCTTGAAAGTCTTGTAGTGTGAACTAAGCATTAGACACCTCCAGTCTCAGTGTGATGTGCATATAAAGAAGAGGCTGTTTGTAACTGGGAGCTCAGGTGATCCTCATCTCCTTGCAGATGACCTCCATCCCGCAGCCCAGGGCCTGACTACAGGGCCTCTCATCCACAGTACCAACATCACAAGACTTCATGTTTACAGGCCTGTCTTCAGACACCTGACTCCACAATCAGCTGAGGGATCAATAGATGGTAGGGATGTGCATTCCAAGCAAAATAAAAAAAAATACTATTCGAAAATCACTGGGAATTTGTCGATTATTTGAAAATCAACGCTGTCAATGTCAAACTTCCGCTGTTCAAAAAGCCAGCTGATGGATATGTCAGTGCGTTGTCATATCTGGGAAATGGGGCATGTATCTTAATGTTTGTTTTAATCTTACATTGGGTCAATAGTTATGACATTTTCCATTCTTTTTTGTCTCAGTAAGTTTTTCTGCAAATTCAGTCTTATTTTCTCATATATTTTGAGTGTGCTTTGCCGGTGTTTTCAGCTCATGTTGAAGGGATAATTCGGGTGTTTTGAAGTGGGGTTGTATGAGGTACTTATCCATAGTCAGTGTATTACCTACAGTAGACGACGGTCGGCACGCCCTCGGTTTGGAGAAACAGATAGGAGTTACCGCACGAGAGCAAAACAATGTACTGCTGGGGACGGGGACAGCAGAAAAACATATTTTAACCACCTAAAAAAAGCGGTATCACTTTAAGTACAGTCTATATTTAGAATATTTTCACTGCTTTACCTCGCCGTCAGACAGCCCTTTCCTACGTGTAACTGAAGCCGTTGTTTCCATCTATGCTCTCTTCAAAGCCGCCAGACTCCCGCCAGTATCGGGAATGCTGTTACTGCCCAAAATTCGGGATTGGGTATCGGCGAGTACGCCAGTCTATGCAACAATCCGATACTATCATTTATTAACCCAGAAAAAAAGTAGTTTAACTGGAAATCAATTCTTCTTCTCCGCTCCAAAACAGTAGCCTTCACTGTGCTGTCGCCTTGAATGTATCATGGCTGCCACTGGCAACTACTGTCCATTATCTATACATGGTCGGTAGTAGAGATGCACCGATACCACTTTTTTTTCAGACCGAGTACAAGAACTTACATTTGGGTACTCGCTGATATTGAGTACCGATACGAGTACTTCTCTGTGCCAAAAGACCCTCGATAACAGCCAGCTGGAGGGTGTAAGCGACACACGACAGGCTGGGGAGTCCCGCATACGAGGCGGTGCACCACGATCGGCTCTAGGTCGGCTTGGAAAGGCTCGGGGCGAAGGTGGCTCGCGGCCGCAGCTTTACAGCGTCCCCGCCTCACCGCACCGTGATGGGGCTCCCTGTTCCCGGTGTGACTGTCGACCGACAGACTGTCCTTAGTGTGCCCCAACCGCGTCATGCCGCGGCCCACGTAAAAAGCGCCAGGGGTCTGTGGCGTTGTTGGCAACCCACCTGACCCGTCTTGAAACACGCACCAGGAGTCCCTGTCTAACGCATGCGCGAGTCATAGGGTGCAAGCAAAACCTTCTGGTGGGATCCCGACCCCGCGGGTTCGGGTGCATCACCGGCCCATCTCACCGTTGGGAGTGGAGCAGCGTGAGGACCCGAGAGATGGTGATGAGAGGTTAATGTCCCGCAGCTGTAAAGTGGTATCGGTACCGTTGTATCGCAGCCGTTTTTGTGAGTACGAGTACATGAGCACAGTATCGGACCCGATACCCCATTTACCGTGTTCTAGTTTTTCTTCACTCTATCTTGATATGTGTCCCTTCAGGGACCCACTTTCCGTCAGACCTCATTAAAGTTTCATCTCAACTATTCACAAACAAATTGTAAACTGCCATCAGGGAGTATTAAATGGATTAGATTTGGGCTGAATGGTGGTTTTGTGGCTGGAGACAGTTTAAGAAGCTGCGTTGAAGTCCCAAGTGTCCATTCTGTCTCAGACCCTGACCACTGATAACCCATTTGCCTTTCCGGGATCGGTAAAGTAACAGATTATGAATATTATTCTTCTCATCATAATTATTTATTGTTGGATGTTGGTCTTTACAGTGCTCACAATGTGCTGTGTGGTAGTTTCTCTTGAGATGAAAACAGTCATAGAGTTGTTAGTCCCAGATCCCCTGAGAGAAGGACTGAGGTTAGTGACAACGGCTGCTGTGAAGATTGAAAAAACAACCTTGATACTGATATGGACTGTTACTAACATGCCCAGGAAACTGGGTCTGCACACATTACAAACAGTCACACACACACACACACACACACACACACACACAAAAAGGCTGTAGCTGTAGCCGCTGTTGTTTTGGTGAGAAGGCTGGCGCTGTGCACCTGTTGTGCAGAGAGGTTAGATGACTTTCACAATAGACACTCTATGCTCTATTTTCCACTGGTATCACATGAGCAGGTCTTTAACATGCACACACACGCACACGCACACACACGCACACGCACACACACCGTTGTGAAGTTTGGCAGCTATTTTAGAATTGGTCGAGTCTTAAGACAAAAATGCTGATCAGTTTTAGTCACATTTTGTCATTTTTATCTGTCTTAGTTTTATAAAGACGTGTATGAAAACATAGGCCACTTTTTGTTGCTGAAAAGTAATTTCAATCATATTTTATTGAAAATGTTTTCTCTCTTAATTTTGTCAGCTATTTTTAATTTGGTCTTAAGTAGGGATGCACCGATACCACTTTTTTTCAGACCGAGTACCAGTACTTACATTTGGGTACTCGCCGATACCGAGTACCGATACGAGTACTTAATAACACCATGACGGTTCTAACGATGACTTTGAAAACATGTTTTATTATTATTATTTATTATTATTATATCAGATGCTCCACACTTTCTGACTGTAACAAATTCAATATACAGCCCGATGCTGTTGCTGACATTTTAACATTCAACCATACAGCCTGATGCTGTTCCACGCAACAACCAACTATAGCAAAACAAGTGAAATGATATGTGATCATATGTTCGTGCTGTCTGTGAGGAGTTGGACTAAACACTTTTATCAGCTGTGAGCCAGTTTCTGTTTTCATCTACAATATGTGACACTGAGCTAAACAGCCTTTCACTGTCCACACTACTGCATGGTGCTGAGAGGTATCTGCGTGACATTTGGGCAAGAGTGGGAAACCATACTTTGTTAACCCCCGAGTACTGAAGTGGTTTGTCTTCCTGAGAAGTTGTGGTCTCTCCAGGGTATGTCTCTACCTGAATGGCCGATACTGGTATCGGTATCGGTGCATCCCTAGTCCTAATGCCCAGACCCACCAAAATGACATCAGAGAACTAGTGGCGACAAAGGCCGACTGTTGCGTCGCCTCAAGTCACCAGTGTCTTGGCCAAAAAGTTGCATTTGAACACACCGCAAAGACTACAGCAGACGGCCAGTTAGCACGTATGGTCTGCTCCTGCTTGAGATGAATGAACTCTCCCTACCAGCAGGTGGCGGTGGTCTGTATTGGTCATTCAAAAAGGGAAACCAGAAAGCAGAGGATGACGGATATATAAGCCGTTGTTATGATACTTACATGAAACAAAGCGGCGTCTGCCGACCATTTTCACACCACTCTCACTCACCGCTTAGCTTCATTCCAGATGTTCATGTCGTTGTGAAAATATCCGTGTGTTGGAACGATCAGATGAGATGAAGATGAGAAATGAGAAGAGCCTTCTGTGTTTTTCCTCTTGACTTTACTCGTTGGCTTGCTTTCCTCACTTGCGTTTCTCTTCCCCTGCACTTATTCGCTTAAGCTGAACAGCCAATCAGAGTGATTTCTCTCACCGATGGGTGAATCAGCCGAAAAGCCTCCGACATGGGCGGACTAGAGCCGACGGTGCGGAACACACCGCAAAAACTAGGCCGACAGACGCTCACTAGTGTGTCGGGGCCTTTAGTCTTAGTCCTGTGTCAAAATGTCCTTTTTTATACATCATTTGAGTCAAACTTATTTCACATCAGATTTGATCATTATCTGATGAAAAACACCGGTTGAATGATTAAGAATGCTACTTTGCTACTCTGAGTCCTCCTGACTGTGCTCATTAGTGATGCGCGATTCAATTGCACCCACTGGTCTGCAAAAATATGCGTTAATCAACCACCCGAACCTGACCCGACCAGCAAACCACCAACTCTATGCATTATAGTAGCACAATTGTCAGGACTGAGGACTGAGACGAGAAGGACAGAGACGGACTGAGGACCTCAGTGAGAGGGGAAGAGAAGGTGGAAGGTGACGAAAACAACGAGATATTTTGGGCTTTTAAGTTTTTGATTTTTTAAAATACATTTTACTCTCGTCTGTTTTCGTCAACGACATCGACTGATTGATATCATCACCCTTAGTGTTTGACGTCGGTGCCGTCTCGTCATCGTCATCGTCTTGTCTTAGTCATGGAAAAAAATTTTGTTGACGAACATATTCCGTCATAGTTTTCATTAACGAAATTAACACTGACACACACACACACACAGATGCAGGATTAAGTCCATAACATCTCCATTTCAGCCCCAACTCTATTTCATGCCTGCTCAAAGGGTTGGATGTCATACATGGTGATGACTGAGGTCATTCAGACTGGTTCAGAGGAACTGACTGCCGTATGCATGTATGACATTTCTCTCGCCTGTTGGTGCCACAAACCAATCATCTCACCAGCCCCTCACTGGGAGTCTCACAAGTTCACAGTTCTCATGATAACTCCTGTGCCTCGATAATAAACGCTCCATTTCCTGTCTCTATCTGCAGAGGTACATCGCCCTAGAAGACTCCCAGGACGGTGAGAAGAAGGATCTCCAGTGTCGACTGGTTACGTTGGAGTCACACACACGGCAGCTAGAGCTGAAAACTAAAAACTATGCAGATCAGGGTGAGTCCACGGGCGGTACTGGCTCTATTATTGAAAAGTCTACCACACACACACAGGCCAGATAGCCTGTGAGCAGCATTGATAGTTTGCAGGTCTTGTGACTGTTTGTTAGCCTGATGTGCCAGAGGGCAGATGGACTCCCATGTCCCTACTGAATAGAGGCCATTAGTAACATACTATGAGTGTTTGCCTGCCAAGTCTGCTAAATGAGCTGTAACAGAATAGACCAAACCTATTCCAAGGGTTAGCGTGGAGTACAGGAGGATTTTAGGGAGCTAAGGCTCTGACCTCCTTATAATATTAATCTTTATTTAGTAGCAGTCTGTGCTTCTAGATAATAAGAAATGCTAAATGGCTAAAACATTCATGTCAAAAGTAACTGATCATTATGTTTTCCTGAGGTAGGAAAGACATTACATTTTAAAGGACAGACTATAGTCTTCAAAGCGTGGTAGTCTTTCCAGTTCATCAAGAGAAAACCCTCATGATGTGTGCATGACTGCACTGTTGACAGCGTGTGTGTGTGTGTGTGACTGCTTGTTTGTTTGTTCTGCGACAGGACCGTAGCATTCACGCTAAGGGAGGGCTCTCAGCAAATGGCTTTTTATTTTCTTTCATTGTGACACTTCCTTTTTTTCTGTTTGAGTTTGGTAAGTCTGTGATTCTGTTTGCAGCAGTGTGAGTTAGATCACTGATCTGGGTTTGATCACATCAGTGTGAATACACACAGTCTGACTCTATAAACCCAAGGACACTTTGATGAATGCAAACACACTGTCAACTTTGTTTTCCATTTATTAATGTTCTTATTTTCTTACTTTTTAAATACATTTATTTTTAATAGGGCTGTCAATTGTTTAAAATATTTAATCATGATTAATCATATGATTGTCCGTAGTTAATCGTGATTTATCACATTAAATTTTGTTAACTGTTCAAAATGTACCCTAAAGGGAGATTTGTCAAGTATTTAATCCTCTTATCAACATGGGAGTGGACAAATATGCTGCTTTATGCAAATGTATGTATATATTTATTATTGGAAATCAGTTAACAACACAAAACAATGACAGATATTGTCCAGAAACCCTCACATTTAGCATAAAAAAGTAGCATGAGCCTGTTACAACCTTAAAAATCGCAAGTTCCAAGGTTAACGGATTTTTTAACGATTTGTTTTAATGCTTTATTATCGCGTTATCTTTGACAGCCCTAATTTAATGCCATTTTACTTTTATTGGATAGCTGACACAATAGTCTTTTATGCTAATTTCGCCTGACTCCTCCATTATTTCCTGGCTGCAAATCAGCTGCAAATGCACTAACCACACCAGCACTAGGGATGTGACGGTGAGGACATTTTCCCACCGATTAATTCAACTTGTGACAACACCGGTGTTACCCAATACACCGGACGTTTTACAGTCAACATGTGTAGCTTTCTTACTTTGATCTTTAGTGTCGGGTGGCTGTGTGTCTGGCCTCTCAGGTCCAGCTTTTGCTGCAGGGCCTCAGGGGTCTACCTGGCGCCGCTCAGTCCTCCTCCCGGCGATTAACGCTACCTCGTTACTGTTACGGTCCCCTTATAGCGTTGGGTTTACATCTAAAATATTGCCAAATAGGCGCGTTTGCTTTTCGCTTCGACACCAAATCCTCTGCCATCTCTCGGTCTGTCAACTCTCTCTCGTCCCGTTTGTGTGAAATGTGACACCTGCTGCTCTGAGCTGACTCCTTAAGATGCAAACAAACTTGGATAAATATACATCAAAGTGAGTTTGTTGAATCAGTGTGGCAACAATCACTTGCTTACCTTGAAATTATTATCACTTAAATTGAAATATTTGAAGTATTGTTTTTTTTCTTGGACATTTAAAGGAACGTCCCACAAATGAAAAGCATGATACCGTATGTGATCTCAGTTCTATCAACAGGTCACATTCAGGTTTTTCATGTGGGGGCTTTCCTTTAGGATCACTTCCTTTAATTCTACACACCTCCTATCTGACCTGGGTTATTTCTGTTCTTCTCTTTAACCACCAGTTCCTCTATCAGCCCTCTCATACGTAAGCACACTGAATCACAGTTTACATCATCTTACACAGCTGCTGTCTGAACTGTTGCACTTCATTGATCACGGAGGTGTTTTTTGTCTACTTGAGTCTGAGAGAAAAAACACTCTATTTCTGACTTAAAACCTGTGCGGCAAAGCATGAAGTATCACTTTTTACAGTCTCGCTTTTACGGATTTGGAAGGCATGTTTAAGTGCCTCTGTCCACCTGTTTGAGAGAGGGCATTTTGTTTGGCCTGGCATCTGAAAACACACGGAGACTGTCAGGCTGTTTTGACTACAAACTGATGTCACCTTAGAGCTGCAAACAAAGGACTACGACTGATACGGATGGGTGCTCTCTAGATAGGTCTGTGGATTGTTTATATCCAGTTTTTTATCCTTTTTGTTAGATGGTAAACATGAAATATGTAGTTTTTAACTGTGATTTCCATTCTTTACCTTGAGGTTACTTGGACTTGTATTATTACAAACCACATACATTAAAATGAAACTTTTCAGACCACCATAATCAGAGATCCAAGGAGCTGCAAGATTTCGATGTTTGTCATTATTTCTGTCAAAATCACATCAGCTGTTGATGAAGTTTTAAAGGTTCCATATTATAAAAAAAGTGAGATTTTCATGTTTCTTTTATTATAAAGCAGGCGAACAGTGCATTCGGAAAGTATTCACAGCGCTTCACTTTTTCCGCATTTTGTTATGTTACAGCCTTATTCCAAAATGGATTAAATTAATTTTTTTCCTCAAAATTCTACACACAATACAATACAATACACATAATGATAACGTGAAAAAAGTTTTTTGAAATTTTTGCAAATTTATTAAAAATAAAAAACGAAAAAATCACATGTACATAAGTATTCACAGCCTTTGCCATGACACTCAAAATTGAGCTCAGGTACATCCTGTTTCCACTGATCATCCTTGAGATGTTTCTACAACTTGATTGGAGTCCACCTGTGGTAAATTCAGTTGACTGGACATGATTTGGAAAGGCACACACCTGTCTATATAAGGTCCAACAGTTGACAGTGCATGTCAGAGCACAAACCAAGCCATGAAGTCCAAGGAATTGTCTGTAGACCTCTGAGACAGGATTGTATTGAGGCATAGATCTGGGGAAGGGTACAGAAACATTTCTGCAGCATAGAAGGTCCCAATGAGCACAGTGGCCTCCAGCATCCGTAAATGGAAGAAGTTTGGAACCACCAGGACTCTCCCTAGAGCTGGCCGCCCGGCCAAACTGAGCGATCGGGGGAGAAGGGCCATAGTCAGGGAGGTGACCAAGAACCCGATGGTCACTCTGACAGAGCTCCAGCGTTGCTCTGTGAAGAGAGGAGAACCTTCCAGAAGGACAACCATCTCTGCAGCACTCCACCAATCAGGCCTGTATGGTAGAGTGGCCAGACGGAAGCCACTCCTCAGTAAAAGTCTGGAGGAAACCAGGCACCGCTCATCACCTGGCCAATACCATCCCTACAGTGAAGCATGGTGGTGGCAGCATCATGCTGTGGGGATGTTTTTCAGTGGTAGGAACTGGGAGACTAGTCAGGATCGAGGGAAAGATGAATGCAGCAATGTACAGAGACATCCTTGATGAAAACCTGCTCCAGAGCGCTCTGGACCTCAGACTGGGGCGAAGGTTCATCTTCCAACAGGACAACGACCCGAAGCACACAGCCAAGATAACAAAGGAGTGGCTTCGGGACAACTCTGTGAATGTCCTTGAGTGGCCCAGCCAGAGCCCTGACTTGAACCCGATTGAACATCTCTAGAGAGATCTGAAAATGGCTGTGCACCGACACTCCCCATCCAACCTGATGGAGCTTGAGAGGTCCTGCAAAGAAGAATGGGAGAAACTGCCCAAAAATAGGTGTGCCAAGCTTGTAGCATCATACTCAAAAAGACTTGAGGCTGTAATTGCTGCCAAAGGTGCTTCAACAAAGTATTAAGCAAAGGCTGTGAATACTTATGTACATGTTATATTTTCGTTCTTTATTTTTAATAAATTTGCAAAAATTTTAAACAAACTTTTTTCACCTTATCATTATGGGGTATTGTGTGTAGAATTTTGAGGAAAAAAATGAATTGAATCCATTTTGGAATAAGGCTGTAACATAAAAAAATGTGGAAAAAGTGAAGCGCTGTGAATACTTTCCGGATGCACTGTAAGTCCTATATAATCCTATATAAATACTGTGAAAGTATTGAAACTCTCAATCCACAGGGAAATACACACAGTTCGTATTCAGAAACTCTGCATTTGAAACAAGCTGTCAGGATTTCTGTTCATTTGTGATGTCACAAATATACAATATTTAGACCCTTTAGACAGTTTTAAATGTAAACATTCTAAATGTGTCCCAGTTTATTCCTGGTTGCAGTGTATGTGAATGTCATCAGCTGACAGGAAGTACACATGGACCTAAGCTGTTGCCTAGCAACGCAATTATGTTGCAATTTCGTCGCAATTCCGTCGAAATGCGCTCAAACAGAGCGTTTAAGACAGAGGGTAAATACAGATATAATCAGGCAGACAGTATGAGGAAAATAAAGTTTTTTTTGAACATTACAGCATGTAAACATGTTCTAGTAGAAACACAAAATACAAGTATGAACCTGAAATGAGAATTATGTGATCTTTAATATGTGTTGAAAGATTAATGATGAAGATTAATGATGATGATTGTTTAATGAGTTTGATTCCATAGCTTATCCTATGATTCAGGAATAATCCTATCAGGGCTCTTTGCCTGGTGTAGCTTTAGGAGGGGTTTCTTGATGCATGGTGGCCCTCTTCTGGCTCTGACATGTTATTGCAGCGACTTCTCTACCACCACATTCACTACCACACAATGAAATGATACAAAATGTGAGGTAAAACATACTTGATTTCACACTGTGTGTTCAATCCATGATTTGTCAAAGAATGTATGCGATTAATTCATTATAGAACAATTGCCGTTTGGAGACAAAGTTCCTTGTTGTTATCAGTGAATCTTGCTGCAGTCCTGTGGCTTGATTTGTCACATACACTTTGAGTAATTGTTTCTCTTTTTCATGCAGTTAGCAGAATGGACGAGAGAGAAGCGGAGCTCAAGAAGGAGTATAACAGCCTTCATCAGAGACACACTGAGGTACGCCGGGCTGGGATAAACATATGTGTGTTTGGAAGGTTGTTCATCTGTGCATGTACTTTGTACAGTAATGCATACATACAGTGACTGCTTTTCTCCTTTCACAACACTATAACCAGTAATGCCTATTTGAGATTCCATCTAAAACACAAATTGATTATAAATGGAAAGCTGAAATGTTTTGTGTCATTAAAGTATCCATCCCCCCCACCCCACAGTAAACCATGCTGGTTAGAATTCAGTTGAGATTAAATGCATACAGTATATATTTTTTTTACGTTTCCTTTAAACCTTGGTCATGATTCAGAGAGACATATATCAGAGGTGGGTTCAAGTCATTGTTTTGCAAGTCTTAAGTCTTTGCACTCTAGTCCCAAGTCCTAAACTTTGAGTTTCGACTCCTAAACAAGTCATAATGCGCTCTTCACCGCATGTAATGCCATTTTAACATCACGACTGGTGCTCAGCAAGGAACCGTTAGTTCTTCATGGTTCTCTCCTGCAACTTGATTGGATGCTGTCGGATGGGTTCAAACAAAGTGGAACTGGGGAATTTAGTGTAAGATAATCAAATGTAAGTCCCAATAACATTCACTAAAAATAAAAAGTGCAGTGTTCAATAAAGGATCTCTCAAGAAGTAAATAAGCCTAACATCTCCGGTGCTGTCGGAGTTACTGTACCTCCGGTACCAGGCAGTTGATCATCTTCCTGCACACACCTTTTAGATAACATACTTTTAACTCTTTGGGCTTTGGGGGAAGTTATCAAGTATTTAAGTCAAAAAGGCTCAAGTCCAAGTGAAGTCACGAGTCATTGGTGTTTAAGTCCAAGTCGCGTTGCAAGTCTTTTATGATTTTGTCAAGTCGAGTCTAAAGTCATCACATCTGCGACTCCTGCCAGACTCGAGTCCGAGTGATGTGACTCGACTTAACACCTCTGACATAGATACACTCGTTCATATACTGTATGAGTGACCTACAAGTGAGCAAAGAAACAGAAGCCAAAGACAAACATGAAATCCAATGAATACTGTTTAGAATTCAGAGACAGAATCATAAAGAGGCAAAATCTGCAGAAAGATATAAAGTCCTGGAAGAGAACCGCTGAATACAGAACATAAAGATAAAAGCAAGGGACATATTAGAGGTGGTCTCTGACTCAGATTTAACAATCAGGCAAGGACCTTCGTCGAAAGACCCCAATAATCCCTCTGACCTACTGAGCTCTGTGGCTAAATTGAGGAATATTAGGGCAGTATTTCACAAATCTGCACTGAAATGCCATATAGTGGACGGAGGGAAGTTGGCCCTGGAGGAACTGGCCCAGTTTATCACCTGCTAACTGTGATTGTGGCCACATAATGAGCTATTCAAAAACGTATAGAGAGGAAACGATGACTGTATGAATTAAAACTTGCCCAATTGAAATACATGTCAGAAGACCTCCATTTTTCTGGTGTAGATGGTTAGATGACCAAGGCGACTTGTTTTGTTTCTGGTTCGCAACCTCCACTTCTTCTTCTACAGCCACGTATAGCCTATAGCGCCAACTTCTGACCAAACTGCACCGTAGTCAAGTTTATTTGCTCCAAACCAGTTAGTACTAATTTTTTTTTTTTTTTGCAACATTCCAAAAGTTATCTTAAAATTCCCTTGTCAATTGAATGGAAACACAAGTAATAAAAGGTTGAAAGACAATGGTCCTTAAAAAGTGGAATGTAGTGGGCTAGTTAAAATGATTAAAACATGAAGGATCCAAACATGAATTGTGTTTCTGCTGAGTCATTGGTCCGCCTTGGCCTGTTATACATTATGCATCACTAACAGATGCTCCTCTCAGGCTTCAGCAGCCAACTGCTGATCAGAATCATGTTGAATAGAGAAGTCTAATAAAAGCTGTCACCTCCACACTGTTTCTACACCACTTATTGTGAGTCTGACTGTCACAGCTGTGTCTGGACACTATGCTTCATATGTGAGGGACCACAGTAATGAGTTCTTGTGACCATTTCTAATCAAATATATTGTAGTTTGGTAGTCATATTGTTTTTTTCTGAATCCCTTTTAGAAGTACAAGAGAGTCTAATACATATAATTCAAGAGTGGATTTTAAAACGGCTTATAGAACATGTAAACACCAACACAATATGTACCATCCAGATTGCAAAAATGATTGTACATCAACAAGCTAACTGTGTTCTCTACCTTCCAGATGATCCACAGCTACATGGAGCACCTGGAGAGAACTAAACACCAGCATGCAGTCACAGTAGCAGAGCCCTCCGATGCAGGAACAGGCTCATCAGTCAGAACACGGTGAGACACCAACCAGCGCTCCTCTTATTCACATGTTGCCATGTGTATCGACCGGTGTCAGCAATCTCTTGCGGCTTATTCCTATTTATTCATTATTTCTTTAAGCATGTTAAACTGTGTCAGTCATAATCTGCTGTTGTTTTATAGCTATATTATTATACTTGGGCTATGCATCTTCTATAGTATTGCCTATAGTACTCCAATAATATTCACACTGGAACATTATAGGGTTAAGGTGTTGTGTTTGTATCTCTCCTGTGTTCATTTTGTAGCCTATAGTAGGGTATCATTCAGGTTTTAGGAGCAGTGTCCCAGTCCTACATATTATGCTGCAGGATAAAGAGACACATTCTGAATTTCAACAGTGAATGAAAGATACTAGGAGATATTGGGTTTGGGGGTTCCCCCCCAAGGAAATTAGGTTTTTGACTTAAAGACGACCTATTAAGTTTTTGGGCTTTTTTCCCTTTCCTTTAATGTGTTATATCGTTTTTTTGTGCATGTAAAAGGTCTGCAAAGTTACAAAGCCCAAAGTCCATTCCAAAGGGAGTTCCTCTCCCCCACAGAAACACTGCTCCTGAACTGCCTGAAACAGCTCGCTTGAAGTCCCGCCTTTTCTTCTGTAACGTGGTGATGTCACCAAGTAACACATTTGCATAATACCTGCCTTGAGGCTAGTTTAGCATGCCCTCAAACAAAGCTAGTTAGAGCGGAGCTGGAGCGGAGTCTGAAGAGTTTGGTTTGGTTGACAATACAATACAATAAAACTTTATTGTCCACCAGGGTGGAAATTTGTCTTTGGCTCACCAAACACAGAAAACAAGCAGTTAGTCAAAAACAGATACACAGACAGGTTATGTTACACATTAAAACAGTTCATCTCAGTGTCAGTGGCTCAGATCTGCTCAGTCACTGTGTTGAGTTCAGAATATCGATGGCATTTGGGATGAAGGACTTTTTGAGCACATTGTTAGTTGCCAGAGGGGCTCTGTAGCGCCTCCCGGAGTTCATGAGCTCAAACTGGCTGAAGAGAGGATGGGAGCTGTCTGCCAGGATACTCCTCGCTTTCTTCCTCGTCCTTTCTGTAAAAAGTCAAGGGCTTTTGGGGTTTACCAACTATTAGACCTGCCATTGACAGAATCCTAGATAGTTTATTCTTCTATCTACAGTTCAGGTGACCCTACCAGGCAAGAAGGTGAAAGGTTAAAACACTCTCAACAACAGTTTTGTACACTAATTCTAAAATCTGCTGGCTGACACCGAGGCCACTAAGTTTCCTAAGCAGATAAAGTCGCTGACCAATCACAACAGAGTGGGCCTGCCAGTATAAGAAAAGTTTTTGAACATTAAAACATGTAAACATGTTCTAGTAGAAACCTAAAATACAAGCATGCACCTGAAAATACGCATAAAATAGGTTCCCTTTAAGACTATGCAATTTGACATCATTTTGGACCATTATCATTACTGGTTAAATGATTATTTTATTATTTACACATATCACAGCCTTCGTCTGAACTTGAATTCTCCTGTTTCATTAATTATATTCATTCACAAATAAAAAAGGTTATGACGAACAGTTCGTTAATTATTTTACAAAAAGTACATGAACATTGTTTTCATGTTGATGCGACTTATGAGGTGTGACGCAAAAATGCTGGTGCTGCTCCGTTATGAAACTCCCAGTGATCCTGACACAGAGGGGGCAGAAAAGAGAACCGGCAGCTTGTGCCGATGCGCAAGAAAAAGTCACGATGCACCAAGGAGTAAAATGTAGAAGTGCTGCCGGTACTACATACTGGTGAGTGCCAGCTTCGAGCACTAGAGACAACCCCATGACACCAACCTTTTCTGACTCAGAGGCATCGTGTTTTTGATTTGCCATACGTCCGAATGTCTTGATTGACGTTTTCCAAATTTGGCACAATCGTCCACTTGGAATCAAGAATGACCTGATTTAGATGTTGGTGGTCAAAGGTCACTGTGACCTTACGTCACTCCCATTCTGGTAAAAGCAATATCTCAGGAACGCCTGGAAGGAATTTCATTACATCTGACACAAACGTCCACTTGAACTCAAGGATGAACTGATTAGATTCTGATGTCACTGTGACCTCACCAAACATGATGCTGACCATAACTCAATAATTCATATGCCAATTACAGTATAACAATTTCACACAAATGTCTAACAGGATGAAGTGATGAGATTTTGGACAGACATAGATGTAAACTGCAACTTGACTGGTTGGCAGAGGCAAACAACCGCGAGGCATTAATTCCAGTTTCTTTTTTTGTGCTTGTTCATTCTAAACTTATCAACCGTGTTCACCCGAAACCTACATCGTTTGTCAGTCCTATAAACACTTGGACTTTAAATGGAAATTGACGCCCACATAGCAGAAGCTCTGGTGTTAAACCTTTGTTCTCTTTGAAGATTTTATCCACATGGATTTTTAATTGCAGTTTAATCAATGATACTGCTCTCTTTAGGAAACACTCTATTTCAGAGACCCTAAACATGTTTCTATACTCTGGGTCCATACAATTTGATGTACTGATTGTTAGATGGGTAAATGAAATCGGATCAGTATCAATTATTTTGGGGGGGGGGAGCAAAAATCAGCCAGTGGATCGTTTGAAGGTTGTTTAGACATGTTCTTGATTTAAAGTGTAGAGTGATATTGTACTTTGTTTTAAAATCAATTAAACTCTGTTGATTTCATTTGCAAATATCTTACCGTCATTACACTCCCCCTATTATTAGTAGATTTTATAGCTTGGATTTCAAGACTTGACAAGGTGTGTTTCAATCATTTGTCTGTTGTATGTGATGTACCCTGTATTGGAGCAGTTTTAACCACTGTAAGCTCTACGCCCACACTCATATATGTTCCCTAGTACAACGGGTCAGAGAACGTGTCTCAGCAGAAGAATTGAGCAAAGAATGAACGCCGGAGGAGAACTTGAAAGCAACTGTGAAACGGTGTAAAATGAAGATATTTGGTGTTTGTAGGTGAAGATTATTATTACAAGAGGGTTTTGACATGAAATTGTAATGAAGACAAAGTATGGAAGGGAGACCTTCATTATAAACTGCAAGAAGGAACTCAGTAGGACAGATAGAGGATGCCGTGGATGTTGTGTAAATCAAGCTGTTGATTGTCTCGAGTAATCTTCTTCAATAGGATGATGAGTTTTGGGGTTGATTGCTCACTTGCAGAACAGATTATGCCTGCTGCAGAGGGCCATGATGTCAGCAGCCGTCGCCATCTTGGTTCTTTGCAACCAGTAGTGACACTAGAGGGTGGAGTCGAGTACAACTGAATGCTAATGAGACATTTTTAGGTGACCAAAATATTACAATTAACTTTCATGAACTGAAAACACAATGAAATGGTTAAAGTTGCAAGATGAAAACAGACAACTCCCAGACCGGACAACACCGTGGTAGCAACCTGTCAATCACAAAGTAGCCACGCCCTAAAGCATCCTCTGCTTTATGGTCTATTTGACTCTAAATGGGACCATAATTTACTAAATGAACATCGTGCTGTATTGAAGAAGACTTGAAACTAGCGATTGAGACCATAAACTCATGTTTATAATGTTTACTGAGGTAATAAATCAAGAGAGAAGTAGGCTCATTTTCTCATAGACTTCTATACAATCAGACTTCTTTTTGCAACCAGAGTAGTTGCCCCCTGCTGGCCAGTAGAGAGAATGCAAGTTTAAGGCATTTCCACATTGGCTTCACTTTTCAGAAGGAGGTATCCACCTGGTACTAATCAGCAAATACCGTGCATACTGTATGTACATTGCGACTTTGGTATGTTGTGCGATGCAGTGGCTTGGAGCCCAAGACAAATTTCCCTGTGGGACAATGAAGTATATCTTATCTTATCTTATCTTACTAACATGCTAAACAAAGATAGTGAATGTGGTAAACATTATAACTGTTAAATATTTGCATGTTAGCATTGTCATTATGAGTATGGCAGCATGCTAACATCAACATTTATCTCAAGGACAGCCACACAGAGCCGTGAGCCGACTCTTGTTGCCAAAAATTCCAACAGCTGTTGGATGAACTCCATTCAACTTATTATGATAGAACCAGTTGTCTGCACCTGTGATGAAATTGCCGTGCTCTTAATAATACGTGACATTTGTGTCAGTTTATACAAGGCAGCAACCCCCGGGTCTGAAAAGTGAAACCAATGCAGAAGTGCCTTAAACTTGTATTCTCTCTAATAGCCAGCGAGGGGGG